>JBCAUF010000039.1:1423981-1451577 GCA_038406115.1 Haemulon aurolineatum
AACTCTCCCCTAATGAGGAATGAACAGAAATTACTTAAAGCTGCACTAATCAATGTTTTTTATCTAGACAATTGATCTAGACAATTGATCAAATGTGTAATGTCAGTCAAGTGCCACCTCTATGACAAACCCACAGTGAATTAACAACTGACTGTAGTTATTCTCAGACCCCTTTAGCTCATTGTTTTGGTTTTCCCTAATGTCGATGCTGTTTCCAGCAGCTGTCTTCAGTGAAAGGTATCTGATAAACCCATTATACACTACTTGCACAGCACCAAATCGTCAGCACACAGATGAATGTACTGACTATGTTTAGTGAATGTTGCACTTATAATGATTAGGTGCACACAAACATGACTCCAGATGAGTGTTAATGTTGCTTTTTGTATGGTGAATTTGTGAATAAGCAGTTTCCTAGCAAGTGTATAAGATAATATGTCAGTATTGTGTTTTCACTTTATACAGTACATCTTGTGCTGCCCCCATGCATCAGTTAAAATGTCCATGAACATTACACCATCAACCAGAGGAGGAGGTGATTGGGAAAGTCAATCCATGCAGTGTTTCTTTGTGTTCTTGGCATTCACTGACACATTTATTGTCCTTTGCGTTATGCCTGTGCTGCTCATTGCCGTAAGTGATGTTATCTCTTCATTGTTTTTGCAGTTGATCTATGAGAGCTTTGCCAGGTATTTTGTGGAGCATAAAGGCTATGACAAGGACCTGCTGAACCTAACTCCCGCTACTTGGGATTTCTGGTGAGTCAGCAGCAGCAGTTCCTCCAGCCTAGGGGGGGAGCCATGACATGATAATGAATTGCCCCTTGGGGATAAATAAAGTATTTCGTATTCGTATTCATATTCGTATTTGTATGAAGAGGTGTAATGAGTACCTAATTATCTTTCAGGGATAGATTGTATTCATCGAATACTTGAGGTCAAAAATACAATCTCTGAATCACAGTGTACTAACATGGTCTTCACTACTGATCACTTGCTTTGTCGCCCGTTAGTAGGCCATTACCCAAGCCAAATCAAAGTAAAAATCAATATTCACACTGGGATGTGGCTCCATCCGGACCCAAAGGGTTGTAAGCACTATTCTTTTTCGTTGATACTAGGGAGGGGTCATGGTTTTTGAATATTCATTTCATTTAATTTAATGACAAAGTTGCTGCGACTTCAGCTCTATGAGATGGGCTAGATGCTCATGTTGTAGTGTTAGAAGGTTGTGTACAGTATTGTGTTCGCTACTTCAGTGAAGTTCCTGTTTATTAATGACAGCACTATATCTACTGCCACAACATCTCACTACTACCCCTCATCAGTAGAGCGGCACAGGCCACTAAGACCAATTACCAGCTATGTCCCAGGGTTATTTAGTCTAAAGAAACCAGTGCACTCCAAGCTACAGTCCATGGCCCAAAGTATGGAAAAGGGAACACATAACAACTATGCACAGTCATTTGAGCAAAGTACTCTTACTATCTATCTTTTTCTCTCTCTCGGTTTATGTACACTTGTGTGCATGATGGGGGGGAGTGAACTTAAAAAAATAATAAGAATAATTTGCAATTGCTTTCAAATAGTATACACTATATTGTTTGAAATACCCATCCCTAGTTGATACACATATATGAGGTCTTGTTTTTTAGGGAATAAATATGTATTGTACTGTACACTCACACACACACACACACACACACACACACATATCTATATGTATGTAGAAATAAATTGGTCTACACATTTACAGGAAGGTTCTGAAAGGGAAAAGGGCCTACAAGTTACATGCATATGGAGTATAAGATAGGTCGGGTGTTATAAGGTCGAATCAGCTTTAATGCAATTATTATTGGAAATGTGTAGTTCTTCCACTGAGTGTTTGGGTATTATTCAGGGTGCAAAGTTTGGTATCACTTACAACTTTCTAACCCTCTTCCTAAGGGCTTATTGTGACCCCCCAACCCTGAAATTATTGTAAATCCTTATTCAACTGACCTATTAGACCACTTATATACATTACTGAAATGGTATATATTCTGTGGTCCACACACAACTTACATCATATGCTAATATTAGCCTAATTAATAAGAAATGTGTAGTTTCAGTTCTCCCAGCTTGGTCTTTGTGCTAAGATAGATTAAACATTGCATTATAGCCTACCTGAACTGCACACACTGTAATGAAATCTGATATTTACGGATACAATAATAGATGGTGGCTCAGCAAAAGATAGCAGGCCTTGTTCATATTTCATTTCTAATATGCTGAATTTTGTGTCCAGTTTTAAAGGTCTAGTGGTGGATCTGGAGGATGGAAACCTTGTGAAGCTGGCAGAAGATGGAACTGTCTTACGGTACAGTCTTGCTATATTGAAATGTATTTGATCTGCTTCCCAAAATGTCACTTCACTTCCTTTGTCATAAAGTTCTCATTGTTTCACAAATCTTGAATAATAAAAACATTTTATTTCTTACCTGATTAGAGCGACACATGGAACCAATGACCTCAGTACAGAAGAGATTATCAAACATTATGGTCCAAAAAGGGAGTGGAAGCACTTCAACAGCCTCAGTACCTCCTTCACACGATCTGGTAATGCCTAATATCACCCATCACATATGCTGTTGGCTCTCAAGTCCGCTAATGTGCTTAATGTGCACTGTTCTTTTTTATATTATCTGTCACTTAAATTGATTTACTTATTTATCTTTCATTTTGGTCTTTTCAGCAAAATACTATTTCTATGACAACTACTTTGATCTACCTGGGGCTCTCCTCTGTGGAAGAGTGGTGGACATGTTGCACAAGGTAATATTTGATAAGGTAAAGTTTCATAATAGTGGTTGAGACTTTCAGATACTGCATTAAAATGTAACTTTTTTTGTGAATAGCAAGGAAATGAGGTGAACTCCGACTTTTGGAAAGACATGCTTGCTGCCATCGATCACAATTACAACACATCTGCATTCAAAGGTATGCCTTTTATTCCAAAGCAGTTACGAATGACATCTTGTCATGGATCTATGAATAGAAAATCTTATAAAGAAGAGCAACACACACATACACACCCTCACGCACAATACACACAGGATACTTTTCTTTTTCAAACTAGAACTTTTTATTCTGTGTTTTGGTCAGTAAGTGGTACATAACTTAAATATCCAATGGGACATAGTTGTTTTGAAAAAAAAAATGCAGTTTGAATTTCTCATTCTGTGTTGTTTTGCTGATCACAGTGCTTTTGAGAATGTGCTGATCTCTAATAACATATAGTACAACAGTTTTGCGTGTCTTTTGTATGTATATTACAGGAAAATTCTTCAACAACAGACATTAATAAAAACAAACACAAATAAAAGACATGCTGTAAATGTTACAGGCAGTTGTAAAGCACCACTTAAAATATCTTCCAATATAGTTTCATGTTTCTTAAAATTGTAAAGGCACACACATGGTGAAGTGGGGAAATGGATCAATTTGAACCATATATTTTAAAATCTTACTACACATCTTACACATCTGTCAGTCTAATAATTTGTTAACAAATTGAAGACTTATTTATTATTGTAAAAAATTTAGTGAGGCAGTTAAAATTGTAAAAATTATAACCATATTTTTATCTAATCTACAATCTCAATTTAGATTTTTTAAACTGATTTATTTCTCTGAGTTGTTCAATGTTTTTCAAAATTTCTCTGAGTCGTTCAATGTTTTGCAAGGTTTTGAGGTTTATTTGGATTTGTGAAATCACGTTGAGGCAATCAAGAACCCAGAGAAAGCGCAATGAACATTATCTGCTGCAAATATACCATTACTCTCCTCATCAGGGACCTGGACATAGACTCTGTCACCGGCATGCAACATAAGAACAGCACTGCCTGACATCTGATCCAGGAAGCCCTTGTTGTACTCATCATAGGTGAAAAGAACTGGTTCCTCATTTCTGTAGAGGGCCACCAATGCATTGGCACCATTGACATGCATATGATAGCTGAAATAATAGAGGCCGGGGATCTGGCAAGTGAACACTCCACTATGCTCATCATAATGGTTCTCCCCATTGTACAGAATCTGATTGAACTGAATAGGTGTTGCAGCGGGAGGGTAGGCCCTGGTCAGAACAGCACTAAAGGCAGACATGGGGGCCTTCATCATCTCATGAGACATCACAACTTCGTGGGACTTGATTGGCATGCTTTTCTCGTGGTGGTAAACCACCTCTCCTGGTGGGCCAGGTGGACCAGGCGGACCAGCAGGACCTGGAAGACCATCGTTACCTCTAGCACCTGGAATTCCAGGTGCACCGTGAGGACCAGAAACTCCCTTAGCTGTTAAGCCAGCTGGGCCAGGTGGGCCGGGAAGACCTGGATGGCCCTTAAACCCTTGGGGACCTGCTGGACCAGAGGGGCCACTTGGTCCCATGGGTCCTGGTCTTCCGGTCTCACCACTTTTTCCTGGTGCTCCTGCGGGGCCTGTGTGTCCTTTTGGTCCTGGGGCACCATTTGCACCTGGAATTCCCGGGGCACCAGTAGGGCCTGGCGCACCTTTTTGACCCTGAAGACCATGATGACCAGAAGCTCCTGCAGGGCCTACTGCTCCAGGGGTACCTGGTTTTCCAGTGAAACCCTGAGCTCCCTGCTCACCCTTGGTCCCTCTTGGGCCTGGTGCACCTACCATACCAATGTCACCTTTGGGTCCTTGTGGACCTCCCTCACCCTGGAATCCTCTTGCACCCTGTGGACCAGCTGGGCCAATAGGACCAGTAGCACCTGGTTGACCAGTAAAACCAGTCGGGCCTGGCTCTCCTTTCTGACCAGTGGTCCCTGGAGTACCAGGAGCTCCTCTGCTACCTGGTATTCCAGGTTCACCTGTTTTGCCAACACCTGGCATGCCAGGGGCGCCTGGCTGACCAGCAGGACCCTGTGGACCTTTAGCCCCCATAGGTCCAGGCATACCTGGTGTACCATTCTGGCCTGCTTTTCCTGGTGCTCCTGTGCCTGGAGCCCCTGTGTGACCCTTTGGCCCTGGAGGACCCATTGCCCCAGGACTACCATCTCTCCCTGGTGCGCCACTCTTGCCAGGTTCTCCGGGATAACCAGGGGCACCATGTTTACCCTCTCCAGGTTTGCCTGGCATACCAGATGGGCCCATTGGTCCAACTGCGCCTGGTGGTCCCTGAACCCCAGGAACTCCAATGCCTCTCTCTCCTTTCATACCAGGAATACCAGGAACACCAGGATGTCCCTTCAGCCCAGGCTCTCCTCTTGGTCCCATTGCTCCAGGGATACCAGAAGGTCCAGGTTTTCCAACAGAAGAAAATCCAGCAGGCCCAGGTGTTCCAGGTGTACCAGGTGCACCTCTGGGACCCATTGGTCCAGTTGCACCAGTTGTACCTCTCTCACCTGGGATACCAGGGCCACCTGGTTTTCCAGGGCCACCTGGAGAACCAGGTTTACCTGCCTGAGAGTAACCAGGGGGTCCGGGAGGTCCTGGTGGGCCTTTTGGTCCAGTATGTCCCACACCACTCTTTCCAGGAGGTCCAGGTGGTCCCATCGGTCCTGGCTCACCTGGAATGCCTGGGGCGCCTGGAGGACCATCCTGGCCTTTAACAGCTGGGGAATACATAAATATAAACAAAGGTCATATAATATACTGGCAGAATAATGCACATATCATCAGAATCTTTGCTAGATGAGTTTAGCTGAGATAGATGTTTAGTTTCTTGTGCTCAATCAGGAGCTTGAATATAAAGATGTCACTGTACATTATTCCACATTAAGTTGTAGAGGCATGTAGAAAATACAGACACAAGCATACAATTGATACTGATAAGAAACTGAAATGGAGCTTATATGATCAAGAAAACACTTCATTTTGAAGCATTTTTCCGCACATTTTTGACTCCTTGTGTCCTTTCAATTGAACAGGTTAGGTAGTGCCTTGGCCCTTAAACAACTCAAGGTTTAGTATTCTCCATAAGCCCACAACCTGACTCAAGAAATCTACTCCCTATCATTGTAGGGCAGTTTATGGGGACAGCACCACTACTCTGAGTTCTTGTTCGAGCTAAGCTAACGTCTGCGTTTCATTTGCTTGCACTATATGCACCCTTTAATTTCCTGCATTGCCCATGGCCGTGAATGTATAGTTAGTGGTCTGCAAGTTGACAACATCGCCACAATGCACTTTCTACCATATAGCACAAAGTTTATAGGCAAGGTCAAATGAGTGCATAAACATATAATGTGCACTAAAAATTAATTAATTATTAAATTATGTCTTTTTGTTATTTTAATAGAGGGTATTGCTCATTTGCTATATTTATTACCAAGTCAGCATAAGAATATACCTAAATAATACATGAAATTTGCATGTGACAATGCAGACGATTTTTTTCTATTTTTTATACATTTTTATGCTTTTATTGATATTTGACATTAGAATAATGACATGAAATAAGAGGTCCAAGAGATTGGAAATAACACTCAAGGCCAAAGACCAAGGAACTCTGTGCCTTATATTCTAGGCCAACAGACCACCTAAAAATGTGTCTTTAATTTCTGTTTAAAGCCACAGGTAAAATCTATGATATTGTATTTCCAAGCCTACCTATATATGATAGATTAGGAACTATATTTAAAATATAATCCCAATAAAAATAATAGAAGAAAAAATAGGGCTTCTACTTGGGCTTTAACATTAAAAAGGGAACTATGCTTATTTTTTAACTATGCACAAAGAGTGTCCTTGATAAAATTCCTATCACACTACTGTCCTCTACACACCATAATTCTAGATTCACCATCGGCCAAAGAAAAGTATGACCTGTCAAAGAATCAAATCCAATCGTGTTGGCCTTTTCAAATATATATTGTTTTGAGAAGAAAATGTTTTGACAAGGCTGTCATTTTCAAACCACATGAAACCGTGCCTGAACCCCACAAGGCATATTCATGCCAGAACTGGACTTTTTGGCATACAGAAACACCGCAAAGTAGAGGTGATGATACTGGCTACAGTAGCTGACCTCGGAGCTGAACAAGGTGTGACCTGTTCACATTGCAATGTACGCTGAACTTATTTAGCCTAGTACCTATATCCATTCCTATGTTGATTGCATTCAGTAAACACCGCTTAGATGGAGTTTTATTCTGTATCCCAGCAACAGAGCAAAGCTTCAGTAAATTTGCGGTAGTTTGTTTGTTAGATTTACTGTCTGAACTCAAGAGTGTTTCAGTGCAGTATGTGTTGTTTTTCTCACTCAAATTGTGTGGTGTGATTTCATAACCACAATGCAGTCTGTTAGGGTGTGCCGTCAATGTGGTTACATCTGTTTTGGAGATTTGTCAAATTTGAGCTCTCATTGTCAACTTTCTATTCTATTTTTATGTGGAGCCACACAGTCAAACCACATCAGAACCTCTTCAAAAACAAAAGTGGAGAAATAAATTCTCAACTGTTAAACACAGAATTTAAATCAATGTTTATTTGGGATATAAAATGTACTGTTATGTGTATGCCATCATCCTGGTAGTGACGTCTTGACCACTGCATAGGGTTTTTTCTTTTTGACACATGCAAAAGCGCCATTTTCCTTCTTTAACCTTTATCCACCCCGAGCACAAGTGATCTCTTACAACTGTACCCCACCTCACAGTTCTATACAGCTACACACATTCATAGCAGTTCAGCCAGTTCAACCACAGTCTGCTGCGCTGGACATGCTCGGTTGTGCACCTTGATAACAGTTAATGAGGGAGGGCGATATTTTAGCAGCTTCATTTACAGATATGTATGAGCCATCAGTCTGCCAGGTTGCATATGGCGACAATGACTCAAATTTGCAGTTGATTAACAAATGTGTCATGTTTGTCTGGTTCTTTAAATGACGCAGTGAGCTCCCATGTTTCCAGGGTTCACTGGTTATCATAATTTTCAGATCACTGATTAAGGATATGGCCTTAATTTCATTTGACAGTGGGTCATAGTGACTTGTTTAGTCGTTTCAGGAGAAATGTATCATAGGACTTGACTTGATGGTTGTAACTATCTCTCTTTTGTCAGCTTTTTGCTTTTCAGCATCACAAGTTATGCTTAAAATTTGCAACTTGAGGTATCATCTGTTGCTCTTTTTTGCTAAAACTGTTGAACAAAAACTGATGGATTGTGGAGCTGATCGTGTCTAAAATGCCAGCAGTGATTTGAAATGAACAATGGGCTTGACTGGAGTTTAAGTATTACACTAAATGCAAATAGATGCAGGCATCTTTTGTATCCCGCTTATTTTCCCCAGATGTTTTGGACCATCTGCATTTGTGTAAATTGCTGCATTTCCCCTCATCACAAGATTGTCATAATTGCTATTCTAGTCAGACATTTTCATATGAACAGTTTTAGTGATAAAAGGAAAATGTGACTCACGATGACTCTTGACAGGGTAGGGAGTCTTGCTCACTTTTGGTACATAGTGGTACCTTTCAGGGGTAGCTTCGACCAAAGCTAGGAGGACGAGGAGAACGCTTGTTACCCTCAGGTCCATCTTGTGAAGCTAAACCTGCAAAGACAGAATCCATTCATGAGAGGAAACATTGATGTTGTCTTTGACATTAAAGTCAGCGACCAAAAGACCATGCTGGATAATTATAATAAGTGTGGTTGGTGCATCAGTTACTTTTCTATCAGTGTTGCTCTCCTGAAGGGAGCAGCTGCTGTGAAAAGTATCCACCTGTAACACCTCAAATTGAAGATTTTTTTTTTTTTATAAAGCAATGTCAACAAAATGTGCATTTTTCCCCCAAATTTCACTGGCAATTAAATCAAGCAACTTCTCTGTCTGTCTCTCTTTTAATCCAGAAAAAAGCAGTCTCAGGCACAAAATGCCTCTCAGTGTAAACCTGGCCGTAGCACATGGCTCATTACTCTTGTAATTTCACTAGCCATCCATGCTCCACCAGCAGTCCTCCCTTCACTGAGAGCAAGGCTGCAGTTGGGAATCCTCCGTGCAGTAACCTGAAATCAGAAAAATGCCACCTTACCCGGAAGGTTTACGCTCCAAGGAAACAGTGGGGGGTCGGGAGGCTGCTGTTATATCCTTAGTAGTGGAGTCTGTCTGTCTGAGTGGCAGCTGCTGCTTCCCAGGGCACTGGGCTCAAGGTATTTATACTGAGAAGGACTCCAGCATCGTGGAGGATCTACCCTGCGTGGAAGGTCCTCCCTGCTCTGATGTCATCTTTAATGATGGGTGCCATGTCCTCAGGAGGCCTGTCACTTCAGGGTGATGGTCCTCCCTCTCCTCCCTGACTCTCTCTTCATCTGGTTCTCTGTGTCTGTATGGAGCAGCACTGAGGGGATTCCGGTCTAATTCACTTTGGGTGACATTTCCAGAAGTTAGTTTCTTGATCTGTCTTGCTTGGGTGATCTGGAGTTATATTTGTGGAACTCAGTTGTGTTGCTCTTGGAGCTAACACCATTATTCACTGTATTTGTGCTTTTTGACAGTTGACTCAGGATTATTAAAGTTCCTGTCAAAGTTCATTTCTTTACCTGGATTTGCATTTGTAACTGTACAAACCCAAGTGTTTTCTTGCCAAATACATCGTACTGTTGACAAAGTGGCTTGTGACAGGATGTTTTTCTGGAAAAGTAGAGTTTTAAGGCTGACAGTATTTTCCTCCAGTCTGAAGACTCTACTACCAGACAGACAGCTATTTTCTGTCAGTCTCAGTTCAATCTGAAATTACACTAAGCTTTTAATGGATGCTGGAAAGTTGAGTAATTTCTATTTTATCTGTAGTGTCTCTGTTTAAAAGACAGCGGGCAGTGTTCACCAATTTAGATGCATTTCCAAACTCACCACCAGCTTGATTTGTGTTTAGATTTAAATTTCACATAGTAAAGCCTGTCATGATGCTGGCAAGTTTATGTCTGTATATTGTCGCTGTGATTTTTACAAACTGGTGTGTGGTTTGCCGCAAGGATCCACAGTGCAGCTTTAAGACACCAGGAGGCAGGAGTGAGGTTTTGTTGTACCTGCTTCATCCTATGTGGCGCCTCTGGTCTGCAGTTGAGATTCACTGAGTTGTGGCAGTATAGGAGGAACTTGGGACATAGCTGTAGTTGTACTGCAGGGCTCACAGGTGTAATTGTGCGCATATACACTATCCTTTCGTCGAGAGTTTTAAAAATGTCCAGCAGCAAGTATTTCTAGATAGTCAAGTAGTAAGTAAAGCTGTAAATGATACTAAGCGAAGCACTTTGAATTCTGTGGTCCAAAGTAGAGTCCATTTGATACTGGATTTTTGAGGCAGATATTGAGATAATAATTGAGAGACAACAGACAATTTTTTCTCTTTCTCTTTTTCTACAACAGAAGTGGCGTAAATACACACATTCTTTACTCAAGCAGTAAAGAATGTAGTACTTGTGTTAAAAGGGACCAATTATGTTAATTTTATTCAATTATATTATATAATTTAGATTATTTTTTACTGGCCTTTCATGCAGCCCGTCAGTTCACCCACTCAGTCCCAGTCCACTGTCTTCTAATTTAAACAAACCTCAGGAAGCCTGACAAGGGGCAACAACTGGTCCACATGAGTACAATTCTACAGGCTGTTTCTGCGCAAAGCTAAATGAACCTCACCTTATAGGAACATAATTCAAAGACTATTAAACTTTTACGTTCAATGAAAATATAATTTCACATCATTGTGGACCATTAGGTGATAGTTGGATAATAACAGAAAAATGGTGTGGTAAACATGCAACTACAGCTGGTAAATGGTTATCTTAGATGAGCACAAATACTAGAAGAAGGGGGAACAGCTAGTCCTAAGCCGGTGCTTGGACCACACACTCTTCGAACTCGGCTTTCATTTTGATCTCAACTATACGCATGCCAAGTTTCAGTGACTGCAACTTGCATGGTTGTGCTGCTATGGTGTCAACAAAAATGGATATTAACTCCTGGCAAAGTGCTCAAAACATGTCTCTATTTCCTTCACTGCAAGAAATCTCATTATTCATTTTACTTTGAGTCAAAATAAATTAAGCACCAATCGGATGAAAATGCTTTGGATTTCTAATATTGATAATTGTTGCGGAAGACAATGAGACTGATGAGTTAACAAAAGAAACAGGCTAAAGCAGCAAGATACAGAAAAAGAACAATTCAACATGAAATAAATTGTAAGAAAATGATATAAGAAATTGGAATTGTGAAGCTTGAAAGCACTGCAAGTCTTGACGTCTAAATGTTTTTGCCTCGCGAAAAAGATCTAACTTGGTGATCCTTATCAACCTTACACATCTGAAGTGTATAACGTTCCTGATTGGCCAAGCCACTGTGTAATATATCTCTGGTTTTGGGAAAGCCTTTCCTTCCCTTTGCCTGTGTCATTGAAACTGCCAACGTCTCAGTGACCGCAGATGAGTGCTCAGTGAGCCGTGGGCATCTTTGGTAAACTCTTTGAATTAAATGACAGAGTAGTGTGGGGGTGGAGTCGACATTTAACAACTTTCTAAGCTGCAGATATGCCACTGCATCTCACCATGAAAGTGGCTGTGACCGCAGTGAGCCATGGCAGCTTTTTATTTCATTTGAACCTTTTTTTTTTCTTTTTTGGCGCGTTAGAATTAATGCCTCCCTATCTAAATCTGGCCATTGTGAGGTTTAATGTCAAGGGCTACTTAGATTCACATGCTGTTTCTGGGTAAGCTCGCACACGTATGTCAAAAGGCAGTCACACTGCATAAACATGTAATTAGGATGGAAGATGTACAGTATGGAAAGCAGTGCAGAGGGAGGATGACATGCGACTCCTCTGTGTTTTCAGACACCTCCTGATGGCAGGGTGGTGGGTGGTATTTCTGGGAAGGGTCTGGTGTAACCACTGTTTTGCCCCTCCAAACATTTGGACATGCTGCTGCTGGTACTCCAGACATGACTTAATGCTCCGTCAGTCGCTTCAATTAACTCTGGTGATGACGGGGGTTGTCCCCCAACATGCACGGCCTCTGTTTTCCACATTATCGTGTAACAATGTGCTTAAGTCACATTTGTCTTTCAAAATGATTGTAAAGAAATGCATTTTGCACTCTGGTCATTCTCAGAGCGAAGTTCATGCATGGCCTCTGCTGGTTTACACAATGTTTTCCTGGACTGAACTGTATCTTTCCTGTATCTTGAGTTTTGGTTCTCAGACTCCAGAACAGGACATTTTCTGTGTTTTTCTACAATACCTTTTCATTAGTTATGTGATAGAGACTATGGGTTCTAATTTCTTGGTGCGGCGCAAGGTGGCGCACGGTGGAGATTTCAGATATATAAGACCCATGGTGTATTTGTAGATTTTATCAATTGTAGTGTATCATCACATAAAGATGCTTTAGTTAACATGTTGGCAAACAGATGCACCTGGAAACAAGACTGACAAAAGTGTTGAGACTGAAACAATGTTAAAAATAAAAAAATAAAAGCTTATTACAGTTCATCCACAGTTGAATAGTGTCTCTAAATCACCTCAAACATATCTTGAGCATTTCTGCACTGCAACTGTGATAAGCCTATAGTTGCCTATGGTTGTTGAACACAAGCAGTAGTACAAGAACTTACAATGCCAAACACATTGCATTTTGTTGAGGTTTCGTACTTAGACCTATGCATGAGTCTCATGTGTCTTTAAATGACTCTGCTGAAAGGTTCTGTATTTTACACTCTGGTCTTCCATGGAAAGGTGAAAAAGAACCTTCCATAGATCCTGTTCTCTGTTTTACACAGTATTGCAAGTATGATGTATATCCATGGAGGTTTTTCTGAACCTCACTTCTCATCTTTTGAATTGATAATTATAATTATTTTGCACTCACATGCACAACTGTTTACTGTTATGTAATGCGTAATTTGTTGCTGTGACAAAAAATCTGTAAAATGAAATGTAGGAATTCATCCATAAATGACTCTTCTATGAAAACATACTATATAAAAGGAAACCTCTGAAACATTTATGTTTTGTCATACATTGATAACCTTGTCATCTTGATTTGGTTCTGGTTGGGATGTACAATATGGACAATATTCTTATCTTATCTTTTACGCCTTGCTTTGTATTGTCTCCATTTGGCCCCAGAGATTTAAGAATGCCATGGCTCCTGAGAGAAAGTAGAAAGTAATTGCAGGTTGATGTCCCAATGCCAGCAGGGAAGAGTTGAAAGCAGGAGCTAAAGATAGAGTGTTTTAGCTGGGAAGTGACGGTGGCTCAGATTTAACGTTTTAATAAACCAAATATGCCACTAAGAGGTACTTGGAGCTTTATGAATGGAAGGACTGAAGCTGGACCTCCTGGCTGAGTGTTAGCTGCAATTACAGGGACCCAAAGATAAAAATCATGGTTGGAAGGTTGACCAACCTGAGGCTAACTGTAATTCAGAATAGCAACCAAAGCCTCCACTGCATCATTCAGGATTTTCTGCTCTCTTTTTTTTTCATTTTGACAAAATCTTGCCCAAGTCATTATGAAATTATGGGAGAGGCTGGTCTCATGAGAAAGAGAAATTAAATCCAGAGACGGTGAAGTTGTTGGTGACCAAATCAGATTTTGCTCTCATTTTAGGATTTATTTTAGGTGCAAGTAATGGGATACTTTGAAGTCAATTATCTTAATCAAAGCTGAGTAAGTGCTATAATGACCAGTACTTTTCATTTTTACTGTACTTGCTGCACCAGCTCATAATCAGCAGCTTTTACAGGGGCGGTTTTGCAATCTGTCTGTTCAGGTAGCTGAGGAAGATCTTCAATGTTCTTACACAATTGCACATTTTGGTCTTTGATATGTTATGATATATTGCACATTTATATAATCTCGTTTTTAGTATTTAGTTTTGAGGCCCAAAGCCAACAAATTGCAGTAAAATATTATCAGACGATTCAAAAATGTTCAAACTGATCACTGGTCAATATAAAAGACTGATAATTAAATAATTAGGATTTGTAAAAACAATTCAAAGCTTCATTCTTTTGACCTCAAATCAGAGAAAAGCTTCATTTCACAAGCTAATTTTACCTGATGACCTATTAAACCTCTTGTAGAAGTAATCATAAATCATTTTAGCTTGTGAGTTTAGCACCCACAAAGTTAGCTAGCTTACACGATTTTGAGTATAGTTTGTCATTATTAGAAACAGGACATTAAATCACATATCTGTACTGTCAAGGATACAGTATAAAGTCTTTTTTCTATTGTAGTCCTTGATGAAGACAATCCAGATGATGAAGAAAGTTTTATGAAGACGGAAGCATGGACTGTGTCTGAAATCCCTCCCTCTTTACAATATAGCTTACTGTCCACCATTTCTAGGCCCATAGTTTTTTGGGACGATGCCTCCTAACCAATTGGATGACTACTAATGTGCATCCAAGTAGGGCTCCAACTAATGTTAACTTTGATTATCAAATTACCTGCCAAAAGCCCAAGGTGACACCCTCAATGTCTATTTAATCCACAACCTAAATATATTCAGTTTACTGTCACGGGTAAAAGATAAAAAAAACTTGAAAATATTCACATTTAAGAAGCTGAAATCAGAGAATTTTCTTAAAAAAACAACTTTAGTTGGCAGTTCATTGAATAATTACTTCATTTTCATTATCTAAGTAGTTAGCTGAAAAGGCTGGTGATCAGAGTGTTTAGCTACCACGACCAGACCTCTCAGTTGCTCCACTGATGTTCTACATGCTCACCCAAACACAGTCTGAATCATTGCATTCGACATGCATGGATATGCCTATCTTGTTATCATAGTGCTAGGAAAATTGAAAGTCCAGCGAGGCAAAGGAAGTGTTGCATGGAAAATGATAAATGATTGAATGTGTGCCAAGACCAAAAAAATAGACCTTTTACTATATTTGGCAGCTTCGGTGCTCCACAATACAGCGCTTTTACTTGTATTCTGAGATGATTGACACATTTCTTCTACAACAGTCTTGCAGTTTCACAGGGAGAAGTGACATGCTTGCAAACTGAAGGGTCGCTGATCGCTGCATCCTGTCGGCCTCCTTGGAATAGGAAAGTGTGTTACAATGTGTATTCTACGTGCTTAATGTTAAAGATCCCACATCTTCTAGATGAGTTACCTTAGGAGTTACCATATAGCCTTTACCATCTGCTCCAATGGTTTCCACACTGGGAACTTACCCAATGTACATGTTTTCATAGACCCTTAAAACTCAACAGGAGAATGCCAATTTTTGCTCCTGCAGAGATTCAGCCATAGCTCTTAGACCCCAGCTATGTCTTTTACATCAGGGTGTGTCTTTCTTCATATTACTTCCTCTGGTCCTTCAGGTCCTGATTACTCCGGATCTGTTATGTTTATGTTTTGCTGGAAGGAGTGCCTGTCTTTACCAAATTGCGCAAAGCTCAAAATAATTACGGTGCACAAAGACAAAAATTGAGAAAGCGTTGCTGGCAGCACCTGCAGACACCATAGACAAACATATTTAAGGGTTATTTGTGGCTTTTTTAAAAATTGATTTTGAGACACTATGCTAAAAAGTGAGACACAGAAGGGAGAAAATGTCTGGTGGACATTCTGGTAGCTGCACTTACCCACCGCTAAAAGGACAGCTTTCATAGTGCTGTTGTTGTGTTGTTTTCAAATTCCTTTCACATTCCTTTTACACTCGGAGGTGACAACTCCACAACATGTTGTCAGCTCTACACATGGTTCACTGTCTACAGACCTTTCTCTGAATTCAGATGATCAGCCCTGTGCCACAAACATATTTCATCCACTAAAACTAGTGCAAATAGTACTTGTTCTATTTTTCACATAGCTACATTGATTTTGGTGTGAGCTGCAAGTGCCACCAAAAGGTGCCTGAATAGAACCGCAGCTGCTGCTGTGCTGCTTTCCTTATGAAGAAGAATTCATATTTCTCACATCCGTCTCTCTAAAAATAGTGCGTAAAAATTATAATTAAAGATTCAGAAGATTCAGAAGAACTGCTGGCAAGATGAGAGGACTGTTTTGTAAAGTTCTCACTTTTCTAAATTAAGGGTCTAGGGCTAAAAAGTCTCATACTGTATATTGCACAGATCATAACACCCACTGGGACTAATTTGTGATTTTGGACTGTATAAATAAAACCAACTTGACTTGACATTTATTGCGGCAACAAGGAATCTTTTGAATATAGGACTGAACCTTCTCATAGCCATAAAAAATCTCGCCCGAAACCTTCACCTGTTGGATGTTTATTTTTAATTAACGTACTACCAGTGAACTCAGTCATGGCGTACAAATATGTGCTGGAAGAGGTCTTTATGGTATTGTAAAACCAGTGCTTATCAGCCCTGGTGGCCTGTATCCTAAATATACTGGAATCTGTGTGGATTTTCTTCGCCGGCAGCTCTCCTAGCTCAGGTCTGTTGTTGTTTTTGTCGGTTTAGATTTTATTTTAGGTGTTGGGCTGGGAAGGATCCCTGAGAACCATTCTTAGTATGGTGGGAAGAATGCGTAAGAAAGTTCAGAAGCCTTTGGCTCCTTTTTTCCCCTCCAATCCAAAGGAACCCAGCATCCGTCAGTGGAAATGAAAAAGGAGCAAGTCACGGAATAGCATTTATCTCACAAGCAGTATAAATATCTCTGGTTTGATTTTTACCACAGTTGATGAATAGATAGTACAAATGGCCATGAATTTGGATGTAGTGAAAGCTATTATACCCATTAGGGTGGCTTAAATAAGACTTAATACGTACTCCCAGAGTAAATATGCAGAGTACAAGATTTGCCGAAGAGTGTTTGACTTTGTGTTTGTGGTCCTGCATCACAGAAAACACAACATCTAGATTTAGATTAGCATCTAAATTTTATCAGCAACTATTGTTAGATATGTCAAATAGTTCCATGCACTCTCTGTAGCTTTTGGCTGCAATCAGTTAAACTGCTCGAAAATGAAAAAAACACATCAAAGTATGTGTTGTTTATGGGTCTACTTGAGAAAGAACACAGTGAGGCTGTGGAAGAATGATACAAGGCTGAGGCACCGCAGTCTTTCAGCTGTACTGAGACATGTAAACACAGTCTGAAGGTTCCTGCTCTTCCCAAAATGGGGGCTTCATGTTTCCAAAAGTTAGTGCCTGACAGTTTTATGGCTGTGAATCATACACTGTTGACACCAACATTTAGTATAATTTACAGGTTATTGTGCCTAAATACACCTATTCCCTATGTGCTGCTCTTTTGTGGAAAACAGTGGAAATAGAACAAAGATCAAACAGGCAAGAATGTATTGATTCTTGCTGAAGAATAAGGGTTCAGTATGCTTGAAATGAACAAGTTAGTTGAACGAACATGTCTGAAGGTAAGTGTGCTTATACCAATTCTGAATGGTCACATTTCAAGGCGGGGTGAAAAGCTCATCATCACAGCTTCCTCCTGGCTCCATCACACTGCCTCCTCAATCTCTCTCCAAGAACTGTGTCTTATTATGTATGTGTAGTCTCGACGCAGTGAATTCTGCGCGTCTCTTCTACACTACACAACTCAAAGTTGTGCACATTGTTGCCATTGTCTTGAAAAGTGATGGAAATAGTACATGATGTGAAGGATGATTAAAAGGGGGTTCAGAGATTAGTTCAAATCCTGGCTTACATTCTTATCTCCACGCACCTGGTGTGCAAGTAAATGCACTCCATTTTAAGCATACCGAGGCCCTATGGGCTCACTTATACCAGCATTTACAACATTCGCATGGATGTGCAAGCCATCTTGACACTCGCTGTCCTTTGAGGGAATGAGCTTTCTTGCACCATCCGATTCTATGTAAACTTGCTCCCATTGAGAAAAAAAACTGTGCTTAGCAGACAACAAGGCAGAACAGTGTGACTAGCTGATGGTAGGTCACCAGCTAGCCTGTAGTAGCTCACTAACTAACCCCATAGCTACTCACTATGTCAGCAAGCTTGCAGCTAAACTATAATTTGCTAAGGACATAGAGGAGAATTCTATGTGTGTGACCAGGCCATTAGACTAAGGTTACCAGTCTCTGAAACTTTCTTCAGTTGATGTGAAGGTTATTCAACTACCTCCTATACAAATATTATCCCTGTGCCATTTGGTGGTAGCTGTTCAGTCCTATGGAGAATGTGACTCAGTCCCATGTACTGTATCATACAGGGGGCTGCCTGCTGACCCGTAATGACCACTGGTTTGGTGACCGCAGCCACCCCTCATCTACACTATAATTTCTGCGAGGACATTAAAGTCAACGAAAGTTGAGAGAGAAAATCAAAACATGTTTGGGGCCATTGCGTGTGTGGATGCAGTTGAGGTAATACATTCATAAAGGGAAAGACTATGTAGCTGCTGCTCAGAGTACTGAAACGAACATTTTTCACAGCCTCTTGATTTGGTTTTGTTGTGAAAATGAAAAATATAAAAGCATTTCATTTGCAATGTGCATGTGTGGTTCAGCTGTTGGTGAATATCTCCCAACCTAGGTGGAGAAACTGAGGAAAAGTAATGCCTAATTTTCTCAGTAAACTAAGGGACAGCCTCGGTGACGGGACATGTGCACTGGTTTTTATGGTAATCCGGCAAATCCAAAATAAGATGGCTTTAAAGTCAGCAGTTTCATTTGAAACATGGCATTAAGCTGCAAAAATACCGAAATGCTCTCATCAAATCCACCACGTCTCCGACCACTCATTCACCTCAGCGTCCACTGCTACATTGACTGCTGAATTTGTTTAGCTCCACACAGAGTGGATGTGTGATAGCCCTGCCGCTCTCTGGATCCAATGGAGGCTACTTTAACTGCAAAGCTGCGGGTGTTGTCTTATAAACAACTTAACTTTTCTGGAGACAACATGTCAACCAGCCGTCTGCACTGTTTTATACCCTATTTATACCTTAACTTCATTGCTTTGAAACTTGGTGACTAGTTTTGTGACAGTCATCATAAATGACGTTGTCAAGGAGGGTACATATATGTACATGTGCCACTCGTGTGTTGACATGGCGACTGTATCCATGTTTTTACAGCTTCATAAAGGTTTAAGTTAGCCGATGAAGTCATCCCCTCCACAAGCCCGGCCTAAATTAGCTTGGAAAGTGGCAAGTTGAGTTAATTTGATGTCTTTGTCTTTGTTTGCATACTGAGTGTGCCCTCAGCAGTGGCTTTGAAAAATGAAGATCATTCTCTTCATGTGTGTGTGTATGCGTGTGTGTGTGTGTGTGTGTGTGTGTGTGTGTGTGTGTAGAAGGATGAATGATCTGTTCCTTGCTCTGTCACATTTCCTTTCCATATACTTTCTTTCATTGCCATGTTGTTGATCTTTTAGTTGTTTGGCACAGTGAGTAAACTTGATCAGGCTCTTTTCTTCAAAGCAGAGAAATTCAGTTGAATTACTAGGTTTTGCGATATCTTCTCACTGAATTTTCAGTCATCACACGATCTCACAATCAGCTGATGAAATCTGCTCGGTTCTCATGGGGTACAAATGCTCAAAGGACTTTGTGCTATATATATAATATAGTTTCAACTTAAATGCTGGTAAACTGGCTAGTAATAGTCGCTAAACTGTTTTCCCAGTGGCAGCAGAGGAGTTTGCATGTTTGTGGGGTTTTTTTCTAGTGTGTCAGAAGAAAGTAAACAAAAGTGTTGCAAGGAAACCAGTGTCTGCTCGTTTTGGGTTTTGGAATTATTTTAGATGTAATTTTAGGTAGTGAATGAAATACTGCATATGACTGTGGTGCTGGAGATATTCAGATCGTTGACATCTTTAAAAATAAACAGTGACAGTGTTAGGTTGGGTACTTCAGGAGAGACTCTTTCACCAAATTTTGTGGCAGGGTGCATCTTGCACAATTATTGTTGCACATTGTTAAAGACATTTAGAGGCTGTATTGTTGATGCCCCAATTGCTCGTGTTATATGGATATAAGCCGGTCGCGTGTGGATCTAAAAGCATCCTAAGTACTCCAAGTTACACCAAACCTTTATTGGTGTAAACCTACGCACCCCATGCTGGAAATAAAGTCCAGTTTGAAAAAAATGAAATTTCTCCTTTAAAGACAGGATGATTGTTCCATAAATGAGGGCATTTCCACTGGGAAATATTAATATAGCACATTACATATTTCTTGCCTTGTCCTGATCAGTGCAAAGTGAAATTTAGTTTTGCTAAGGGACTACAAAACCCATTCATTATAATTTTTACTTTCTTGTAAAATTGTGTTGATCTATCATGTGCGATCATTAATCTCCAAAGCAAGCACAAAGATGGCCAGTAATTAATGATTTTACTCGACATGTGAACACAGCAATATTTAACATTTAACAGGCAAGATGAAACTCTGCATTCTGCACTGTTACTGCTGAAGTGCCCACAGCCTACACGTGTCAGCTGAAAATAACAGGCCCATACATGCACAGTTCACACACATTTTGCACAAGCTACATCCGACGTGAGGAAGAAGAGGAGCACACACACCACAGGTCGGTCAGGCTGGCTAAAATGGCAAGATCAGTGGAGGCAAGATCAAAAACGCACAACGATGGAAGGACACAATGTGAGTGAACAGAGAGATGGACAAGTATTTGGAAATTTGAAATGTTTTAATAGCATTAAAAAAAAGATGGAGCCATACCCTTACCTAAAGAGAACTGTTCTGTCATATTTACAAGTTCACATGATGATACATATCATGTTGAGGCTATAATCTAAAAAAAAAAAATCTAAAATAACAATTTTACTCTCCCTGGATTGTAGCCTCAAGTCACTGTGCCATGCTAATTAAGATATCATTTCCCTAATTGGTGAAATGAACTCTATCTCTCAGAAACATGCCAGGACAGTCAAACTTTATGCAAGGATGCCTTACACTGTCTCCACCCAGATCCCTGAGAAATCTGAACATCTCTCTGTTTGCCCAAATTCTGGCCATCCCATTGATTCTATCGAGTTTATAAAGAAACAACAACTAAAAAAAACAACTTATGTAATAAACATAGTTTAATCCACTTCTGACAGTGTTGAAAAACTGATCATTATTATCTTTGCAAGGGCTAAACTGTCGTTTCATTATTGTTTATTAAATGCTTTTTGACGTAAATTCAGTATGCACTGTAGTGTTAATCATTATCTTACTGAGGCACCAGAATAGTTGATGACTGCATCCTACTATAATCCTTTTACTATAAATAAATATCCACGACGTGATCATTATTATACACGTAACTGACAGTATAACGTTGGCTAAATACGTCGTCGTAATAAAACACCTTATGGTTACGTTTACACAGCCGGCGACATTTTATAATTAGGATCGGGGAAATAAATCCAATTCATGTTGTGCTAGTAATTTAGCTACTAGCCGTTTACGACTCGTTTGTGTAATTTAGATGATAATACATCCATGGTTCAGGCTTCACAACAGTCTGTTAATGTAGTATAAAATAATACAGCAAATACATCCACTGTTACAGCAGACTACATAAAAGATATATCACGGGGACATATCCATGGGATATACTGTATTATTCCATCCATGTACGCGACTGTACGGCGGAAAGCAGTCAACCGGATGTTTTATGCGTGACCACGCACGGCTGCATAGTCCCGCTGCCCTGAGGCCATGCCTGAGGCGCGTTCATTAAAAGGCAAAGAAAATAACTCCAAATTCGGCTATTAGTGAATTTTACAACTTTAAAAACCTAATGTTTTAAATAAGTGCAATAAAAATGTTCGCACTGGGTAGTTGATGAACCTCACAAAAATGTATCCGCTGAGTTATAGACGTCTCTTTTACAATGTAAGCTTATGGGGAAAAGTCTTTTTGGGCCGCAGGGCATCACGTGACGAACACGGAAGTTGCAGTACCACCGTTTGGCCGCCACGAAAATTTGCTTCAATGATCGTCGCACTTCCTGGGGGCTTGGTTACAGTTGCAAAGTAAATCTAATGGAACATTACTCATAGGAAAAAAATAGGAAAAAGTGAGAAATAAGTGAGTAACAATAATACAAAAAACATTAAATAAGAAAACAGTAGAATATAAGAGATGGTAAAATACAACATACTCAAAAATATAAAATATCCCTCACCCACACATCATTCATGTATTGTTCAAGAGCCTGATCACCCAATGGTAGAAAGGGAATCTGAGCCTGTTTGTGCATTGCCTCAAGACCCTGTACCTTTTGCCCGAGGGCAGCAGGTTAAAGAGGCTATGACCAGGGTCAGATGGATCACAGAGGATCCTCTGCAGGGCTTTCTTGGCCTTTACAGTGCAACCGGCATACCACACTGTGGAACAATAGAAAGTTTGCATCAGGCTTGTCTCCAGGTGACACTTCCTAAGCATTCCCAGGAAGTGCAGCCTCTGCTGCCCACCGCTGTTGTGTTGGTGTGCCATGTCAGGTCATCAGTCACATGAACACTTTTTATCTGCAGTGGGGCATGGTCCTCTCTCCTCTTCCAACTGTCCATCACCACCTATTTGGTTTGACTGGTGTTCAGCAAAAGGCTATTCGCTGAACACCACACGGCCAGTCTTTGGACCTCCTCCCTGTACGCCGTCTCATCGCTGCCGGAGGTAGAGTCATCGCTGAACTTGGAGATGATGTTTGAGCGGTGGAGGGGGGCGCAGTTGTGTGTAGGTGAACAGGAAGGGACTCGGCACACATCCCTGGGGAGAACCTGTGCTGAGTGTTTGAGTGGAGGATGTGTGGGGCCCCATCCTCACTGACTGTGGCCAGTCTGTTGGGAAGCTGTTAATCCAGGCACAGGTGGGAATCGCAAATCCAAAAACCTGCGGTCCATAAGGGTGTATTGTTCCGTGCAGAGCGGACCGAACGGCTCAATATTTTGCTGAGTACCGTTGCATCCCTACACCGCTGGAAGGGGGGGTGAAGATGAACATGTCCACTAGGGGGTTGTGTTTCCATCACTGCCAATCGGTGCTGGACCCCGTGAATACTGCAGAGTCATTTGACCTGTTAATGAATGATGATAAAACGCATGCTTATTGCAGACAAAAGCCGGATGTTAGCAGCTGTCAGTAGGTTTTCTGACTTGTGGAAAAGGGGTGTAAGATCGTATAATAGATTTACTTTGTGACTGCAACAATGTGCTTTGTCGTTGTATTAACAATTTTTCTCGATGTATGTTTTTGAATGGAAAACACTACTGAACTGTTTTTGTACTTTGGGAGAACCAGTCCTTTCAGTCCTTAATCAAGTGCAACGTGTAAAACAAAAGTCGTTCCACTTGAGATCAGGCTGACTTGTATGATGAATGGGGAGACACGATGGAGCTACGTAGATGCTTGTTTATTTGTTGAAAATTTGCTGCTCCCATGTGCTCAACCAGGAAGGGCAGTATTTACTTAACTTTCACCCCTCCTGTCTCTGCCGTCTGTCTCTGAGGACAGGGCTGCCTGTAAACACCACATATCCACAAGTGAGATTTAAATGCCACTTCTTCTCGGTTAGGATCGGTGGCAACCTATTTCCATGTATCAAATGATCTGTTTAGGTATTTGAGTCCCTTTTTCCCATACTGTGTCCCTTACAGCTTGGTGACAGATGTCTACATGTCTTCCATGACGTCACACGTCAGGGTGGGGACGTATACTGTTATGTCTGACTTACTAAATGATGTTTTAGCAAAAATCTGCGCTTTGATGTGGCACAGATAAGCTTCACAGTACAAGCACGTGCATACAAACACAAAATATAAACAATAAACAATGCACTGTACATTAGGTTAACCCTGTGGAGGATGGATGATACAGTTCGGTTGGTATATAATCATATCATATGGTTGGATGTTAAGGGTCATTATAGTTTACTACACTTTAAATAAATGTCTTTTGCAATTTTTGTTGTAACACAGGGAATGATGTAAGAACTGTGGGGCTGCAGAGAGAGACAGACCTGATGGAAGAACTGACTAAAACCTTTATACTTGATATTTTTTCCTTCAGACAACAGGAGAGGAAATCTCCCTCCCTGTTTGAGAGCCATAAAAACAACTATCATCATGTCTAGGACTGAAATGTTTCATCAAAGCTCCTAACACCAAAGACCTTATTTAATGTACAATAGTTGCAGTCAGCTTAATTAGCTTTAAATAGCTCGCCTCACTGTTTTTGTTCTTGTGAACAACACAGTGAATGGTCGTTGCCATGTTGAACCAGATCATAGCAACAGATACAGTAAAGAGCAAGAGGAGGGCGAGTAAGTAATCTCAGCTAACTCAAAGCATAGGCCTGTGGCTCCAATCCAGAACAGGGCAGTGTTCTCCCTGTCTTTTTCCCGTCTCCACTTGTGACTCTTTCTACCTGTGTAACACCAGTGTTTATACAGCAACAATAACATTTCAGTACAGGGCACATCACTCTGTCCTTGGACCCTCAGTTTGAGTGAGGAAAAACTTCTCCCCACCTGACTTCAGTATGCTAACTCACCAGTTATAATGTGTCTTGACAGCGCTGACAATCTTTGAAAGAATCAATATTTAAGCACTCAGGAGGTCAGGATCAGGATTTTTAAAAAAATTTATTTATTTATTTTTTACTGTTTGTTGTAAACAGCTGCTAAAATATGGCAAAAGACCAATATACTACACGAGTTACGTGGTTGCTGTGACCAGGACAGGCCTATACATACATCTGGACTAGATGGTTTTTTTTGCATCAAATAGCCATTTTTCACTCAACTAAAAATAAAATATAGAGAATAAAATGGAACATTGAAATTATTATTATTATTGTTAGTTAAGAACATATTATTTGATGAGTGTGGACGTAGAATTATATACTCACATGGCTTCACTGAAAACAACAAAGACAGTCAGGAAATAGAAATATAAAGATCCTTGCCACATGTATTGTCTGCCAAGAATCCTGGATAAGGTTGACTCCCAGCATGCTCTTTATGGCCAATGGTAAGCTATTGTTTATGGAGATTGCACCTTGAGATGGGAGGATCATTCATTACTGAGGTGCCATAAACCCCCTATGATTAAAATGAACCTGAACCTGGCCTGACTTGTTCAGGTTTTTTTTTAATTTTTTTTTTTTTTTTACACATTTTGCTTTCTCTGCTTTTTTTTATTGTTCCACTTTGAGTCAGCAAGATTCAGTCAAGGTGGATATACTTAAATATCTTAAATATATTTAAGCAGTAGGGCAATTTAACTCGTGTCAAACTCTAGCTCCTGCACCTATTAAGCTGTCAAAGTGAATGCGCAATATTGCGTGAGGAATCATACCTCAAGATATGATCCTCCTGAGATCAGACATTGATGTACGTCCTCACAGTTTTCTTAAGATAGCTCCAGCTAAATATAGCTCTGGTTTGGTATAATGACAGATTGCAGTGTCCCTCACGTTTGCTCTGAGGGGAGAGTGACTGTGCAACTGGCGTCACTGTCCCCCCACAGTGATCTGCACACGGGTGTCCAAAAACCACCGTCCATTTTTTTTTTTTTGTCAGTTGCCATTGTTCTTTGTGTCGCCTTTTCTCTCCGCTTCAGTAGCATTTCTTACCATTTGAGTTAGAAGTCATTTAGACAAGAGTTGCAAATATGGAGATGGAACTGAGACCCTCAACATATTACTGCTCTAACAGAGACCACATGGGGCATTTCAGTGCCTTTGGTTTATAATTTCTGTTCAGTAAGTAAGAAGTAATTGGTTACATTTTTTAAGTATCTTTCCTAATTCAGCTCACTCTGACTGATTAGTGCAAAATTGCAACCCCTCCTGAACAGTAAACGCCTACTTCCACCATGCTGTCAACATTGATGTGAATTTGACTCACAAACATTTGATATTCTACTTAAATATCACATTCAACATACAGTATATATTGGTAAAGAGAGAAGCAAATCTTAGATTAAGTATACTACACACATATGAAAATGAAAATGTCATACCTTCTATATAATATATAGGCAATTTCATAGACTCTAAACATGTTTTTCTTTTTTTTTTTAAGTTTCACATTTTTGTCATCATTTCAAGATTCTCCTCCTCTGTCACAGACCAAAGACATAAAAAAAAAAAAAAAAGCTGTGTGCTCCATGAGGGACATGATGCAGCAATTTGTGGTCAGTTTGCTAAAAATGGAAAGTCCACAGACAAAATGGCCCAGCCAGTGTTTTCCACGTGGTTCCAACAGGTGCCGAAAAACACAGTTTGTCTGGATGCTTTTTTTATTTTTTTTTATGAGAAACACTTGAGATTATAGCTTCCTCTCAGAGCTCATCCCCATGTGCCTTATATATGCACAGTGTGATGCTCATTGTGTATAATGAGAAAATGCCTTTTCATATCTCATCTGATAGCCTTCATGTTCCCTGCTCATTAAGTAAGCAATAGAAGATAGAAACAAGTGGGCCTCTAGATTCTTTAACCCCATCATATTTGGCGTGGCTGTTTGTGAAACGCTCCTTCGCTCAGCTCTAATTTACACTGCAACTGTTGACTTCAGTATCCTGTCAGGCCCCTTTGATGTGTGAGAGAGATTGAGCGGCTGCCGGTTCGTGGTCGCTGGGCAGCTCTCCAGCCGCCCAGGCCCTGCGCCCGGCCTGCATGGCATGGTGCCCAGCCACAGGACTACGGGTCCTCGGGGCACTCCAGTCCTACATTCACAGCCAGAGCCTGCAGAGGCACATTTTGTTCCACCACACGCACGCTGTAGTAAACTGGCACTGGTGATGGTGGTCTGAACAGAGTCTAAATATGCTCTTCTCTAAGGGACTTGAATGATCGCCTGTTGCTCTATCCCAAAACGCATCATAGTATTATTATTAGCTGTCTTCTTATGTCTCCTCATGCCAGACAGAGGTTTAAAGAGAGAACAGGTGACAGGACATTATTCATGCATGCAGGAAGTTGTCTCTGGAGGTTACACTGAGGCCACCTCAGGGCTTGAGTTGCCCAAACCAAACAGTCTGAAGCTGTTTTCAAAGTTAAAGGACAATTTCAACAGAGGTCAGACATCAGTTAACATCCGGCCTTGGGGTAACAAACAAGAACGTTGTGGTACACTCATCTTTCATTGATGTTCGACAATCATGCAGGAAGAAATGAATCACTGAGGAGGCCAGCCCCGAGCATCGACAGACCAGGGTTTACCAGCAGCAGTCACTGGATCCAGAAATCTGAATTTAGGCTATTGAGAGCCGAAGTCCTGACGTCGCGTCTGGATGGTAACCCAGGAGCCGCAAAAGATCTCGCGATCATTTTAATCCAAACCACGATATTTCTCTAACTCTAACCAAATGGTTTTTCTGCCTAAACCCAACCAGATTTTCACCACCGCATTGTCACATTACAGTGTGAATCGTAGTTAGTCTCTACAGCAAGGAGAAACTGAAATGTCTGAGAGTTTTGCAAAATCCATGGTTACCATCTAGCATTGACCATAGCTGTATGATGCTGCTACCGTCAGACTCTCTGTGTCTCAAATGGAAAGACATAGAGTATGATGGAGCTTTGACAGCCACTAGAAGCACAATTGTGGCCCTTTTGAAAGAATTAGCTCTGCACCTATTAGGGGTGTGACGAGATCTCGCG
>JBCAUF010000039.1:1465120-1483533 GCA_038406115.1 Haemulon aurolineatum
GTTAGTGTTAGGGTTAAAAAGGGTTTTTCAGAAGCAAATGGTTCCAGGTAGAACCTCAGTCCCTGTAGAAGAACCCTAATTTCTAAGAGTGTAGTGGGCACAATGAGAAGAAGGCATTTTGTTCAATACTGGAGTGCTGCATAATTATTTTGAGTGAGTTGTTGTTCAGCTCTCTGAAGTGTTGAACGTGTGCTCTGGTCTGACACAGCCACGGATCTCCTCCAACTGTGTGACATTAGCTCCAACAGGCTGAGAAGTGAGTTCAGGATATTCTCAACT
Source organism: Haemulon aurolineatum (assembly GCA_038406115.1). NCBI lineage: Eukaryota > Metazoa > Chordata > Actinopteri > Lutjaniformes > Haemulidae > Haemulon > Haemulon aurolineatum. Next base: position 1,465,400 of record JBCAUF010000039.1, read on the forward strand.
GATAATATGAGTTCACATTTTTTCATTCGTGGGCAGGCATGGAAGAGCTTTTTTCTCTTACAGGACTTGACTAAAAGGCTAGCTTGTCAAAGGTCTTCATTTTAGTTTATCAGTAAATAAACATGACACATAATATCATTTCTTTTGCATTGACCAATCGAATTGTATCGCAATGATTTTGTTGAATCACATTGTGTTGAATTAGGGGTGGGCAAAAATATCGATATGGCAGTATATCGCGATACTTTGTCTCCAGATTCAATATCGATATTTAACATTTTAATATCGATTTTTTTTATTCCAAATAATAAATCATGTTTTAGATGGATTTTAAATCCAGCTCTACTTCTGCACCTCCGCTCTGCAAGGAGTCGCTGTACCGCTACATGAATTACATTGCTTTGACTCAGTTTGTCACATGATATCGCAATATCATATCGTATCGTGACTAAAGTATCGTGATACGTATCGTATCGTCAGGTCCTTGGCAATAACCACCCCTGTGTTGAATCACACTGCATCGTGACTGGGGTTCAAATCGTGTCGTATCCCATCAGTACTTGCTGCATACGTATCTTAAATGCGTCAGATCATTGGCGGTGTAGCGAGATGTGTGTGTGGTATCGGCCTCGTGCCAGAGGCGCCCAGCCCTCCCATATGAAATATGCCGAGTGTCTTTACACAGCACACACATACACACTTTCACATGTCAGACTGATTTGTTTTCATGTTGATGAGTTCCCATGAAGAAGTCCTTCCTTCTCACCTTATATGGGAGATTCTATAGGGACTCTCCTCACATAATACTGCACATGTACACACTGTGTAACAACATGCTCACTGTCACTTGTTAACTGTAGCTGTGTGGGAGTGCATACTGCCCTCTTCAGTGTTTACTTTATTAGTCTAAGTGTTCCCTCCACAGCGCTGTGTGTACACTGTTTATGGCTCCGTGTTTTCCATCATGTTCACAGGCTGCTCAGCCTCACTGAGCTGTTTGTGCTCGCGTAACTCAGCGTATTTGGACGCCGTCCAGGCATTGTCCTGAGCGCAGTGGCCAGGCGGCTATCGCCAGAGGTTAATGTTGTTTCCCTGGCCCCCGGCTGCAGGAAGGATTTCGAAGAGCTGTTTGACGTCATCATCACGAACGCCCTGAAGCCCGGGTTCTTCTCCCTGGTCCCCCAGCAGAGGCCCTTTCGGACCCTCGGTGAGTACTGGCCTGCTGCTCTCACGCCCCGCTGCACTTTATTGGTCATTTGATAAATGGTTTACTGTAGTTTTTTTAAAAAAGTCATTAAATAGTGAAAGGTCCTGCAGCCCAAGCAGACAGCTTCAAATCACTTTTTCAGCTTTTAGCAGCAAAAACTAAATTCCATTCACCTCCATTATATAATGTAGAGTGATATCCTAAAACCTGGTCACAGCAAATCTAAATCAAATAATATCTGTTTTTGGCAATTAGTTTGGGCTGGTCCTAAGGTGAAGCAGTGCATTCACAACACCGTAAATCTCTTGTATTATTTTAGGATTATACTGCAGGGAAACAGATCAGTCCAACTGTAATCTCTTCAAACTCTAAATTGATGTTCCAAAGATTTCAAACAGCTGTTAGTTGTGTCAGTAGGATTGATATAATCCACCAGCATTTCATTGGCTTAGATCCTTGTAATCAGCAGTCACACATAAACCCAGAGTCTTGAAGCCCGGGGCATCTGATCCTGGGTGCTCATGTCAGAAGGTGTGCACTGGCAGGGGGAGGCCTGCCGGAATGCTCCTCTCATCTGGATTGTCCTCCTGCCAGCAATAACACTGGGGACGTATTATGTGTGAAGACAGGATGATCCACTCTCTGAAATATTCTCTCCTCTCCCTCTCCCTCTCTCTTCCTGAGTTTTGCCACGTTGGCAGAAAAAGCATCAGCATCTGCTCTTCCTGTGTCCTCCGCGCGCGCGCACACACACACACACACACACACACACACACACACACACACACACACACACACAGACCACTCCTCCCTTAGTTGGAAACATCACTTGTTACTCTTCACTCTTCACTTCAATTTTCTTTTTTATTTATTAGCTAATAAAGTTTATTGACAAGAATTTGATGCTGAGAGTTTATTACCTGAAGACGGAGGATTAAACACTCCCCAAGCTGAAATGTAGTTTATACAGCTAATTATCAGCCCATAAATTGTTTCAGAGAACTTCCACTTCTTACATAAATCTCATCATTATCTGGAGTCCAGAGTTTTCTGTGTGGAGTGGACAGCTCCTAGGTGGCCCTAAATTGCTCATATGTGTGAATATATTAATCCTTTGATACACTGACAACCTGCCCAGGTGTACCCCGCCTCATATGAAAAGACTTACCTGTGGAAAAGTGTAGTGAGGAGATCTAAGACCTGGTTCCACAAGGGCAGGTCCAGCTAGCTAGTGAATAAATGTTAGCTTCATTAGTAGGTTTTAAGTTTCAGTGTTTGAAAAGGAGAACCCGGTAAATCAGTGTTGAATTTGCACTTTCCAGTACATCAGGTCAAGCAGAAAGATTTTCCAATCGGGGAATGTTCTTTGGAATGCCTACTATTCTGACAGGCATGGAGATGGCCTCTGCTTTGAGTCATTTCTCAAACTAGACACTACTTCATATCAAAGTGCAAACCCTCACCACTGTAACTGTTCACACCATTGGCTGCACAGTATGGTAAAAAAAAATGCATCATAATCTTGCGATTATTTTGACAGATGTTAATTGCAGTATGATTCACAGTTAGTGTGAATGCTCGTTTTGTGTCACTATTTTCTCCCAGTTAGAATAATGACTATGTGGCATTTGTTGTGCTGTGTGCCCAGACCGGTGTGCCAGGACATCTCTGCAGCACTAAAGTACTTCATCATGATGCTGTTTTGTCTCATTTCACTCTTATTGCAGTTTCAATAGAGTGTGCCAGGGCTGACATCAAAACCCGGAAGTTTAGCATTGCTTTGGTTCCCGGAAACAAAAGTGAATGGGAATTTTGCATTGTGTTTAGGATTATGTCTGAAAATAAGCTCTGTGGCTAACACAGGTTTGTGATGCTTACAAGTTTTGTTCAGCGAGATAATCTTATCACATAATATCACATATGAACACCGTTTATACCGCATTTGAAGCTTAAATGCAATCGCCAGAAGTAAAAAGCTAACATTAGGCTTTAATGGTGACTTGTGACGTCATCACCGCTAAACTTTGTTTTAAAAGTTTTTTAATGGGGATATCGGCCTGCTTTGACTTGCTGAAGACCCATAAATAACATAAAACAACATACAGGGGGTTCAAATAACATATTCGGGGGTGATGACGTATCATTTCCCCGACAGCTTGTAGTCGTATTGAGCAACTTGTTAGCAACCGCCTTTTTCACGACACGTAAAACCTTCAAAATTCACAAGCAGAGTATTTACTGACGTGTTTTATGTCGTAGAACAAAACGTGAAAATCGCTGAAGCTTTTGTTAACCACAGACCTTATTTAAGGCATTTTACCGAAATCCCTTTCAAAAAACGTATTGACTTTTAGGCGAGGGAACCGGATGTGCTAAAAATGCTAACGGACTTCCGGGTTTACTGGCAGACTCTATAATATTTTCATTAATTGTATAGCCTTAGATCCTTGTAAAATTTCCTAAGAAGAGCAGACAGATGAAGAACAATAGCATTAAAAAGGCAAAGTCTGTGAATTGATTTTAGTGTCACTATTTTTAGGTTAGCCCAGGGCTAAAAAAAAAATCTAGTTGTGCAAAACCTTGAAGACTGTCATTTAAAAAGTCCTGTAATCACCGGATAACATTATCAGAGAAACGTGCTCCATAAATCTCTTCATAACCTCGGGCTCCAGGATTGTACATCATCATCGTCTTTTATTTGAGTGAAAATGCCACAGGCCGCCTTCAAAGCTGCTGCTCATCTGAGCTCCAGACCACATACCACTCATTCCTCCATCTCACAAGTTCACTGTCCTCACAGCTGTTACCACGAGTGTGTGTGTGTGTACACTCCCACATGTGCAGGTGCTCATCCCTGTTCTTTTACTCTCTCCTGTCACAATATTTATAGCATATTTAACCTGAGTCTGAACCTGTGGTGGTCTATACTCTGTAGAACACTATGGTTTTGTCAGTTAGAGTGTGGATCATCTTTTAAGCTGTCGCTGCTGCTCCTTAATGCGAGTCAGACAACTTAAAGGCAGCTGGCTGTCCTGAGGAGCCTGAACCTGGTTCAAAGAGGATGCTCTCCTGATGCCTGAATAACAGCATCACACACAAATATGAGCAAAATACTTTCGAGAGACAGATCAAAATAAGAATTTAAAATTTTTATACCGTTGTACTGTTACAAACATGTCGCCTTCAAGCTTTAGTCAAGATGGCGTCATTATGACATCATCAGGTGTTACTTCATCAGACTCCTTCAGAGATAGAGACAAGTCATTATTATATATTATCATGCTAAACAGACAGATATCCTTTTGACTTGCTGCATTTCAGTAATAAAAAAGCATTAAAATAATAACACAACTGAATATGAAGCCATATTTGGTAGGAACAAATATAGAACTGCCATGTTTTTGCCAGTCATATTTCAGCCATGTCATAACCAATATTCTGCTCACAGTTTCCATTTAATTCTGGCGATTAATTACATGTGTAATGATATTAGCTTTGACTGTGTTTGTGTCAGCCTGTCTTGTCTCATCCCAGTGTTCTCAGTGTCTCTGTGGAGGTCTTCAGAGTCCACAGCTCATCCCTGTCTGTTTGAGAGGTTTAAGAATATCAGAAGGCCATATAGAGTCATGGCTCCGCACAGCCATAAATGAACACATCTCGACTGTATGACTCTGCTTTAGAGCTGTAGTAATTCATATTGAGTGGCCTGTCAGCTCAGTGAAAGAGCACACTGACTGCATCCTGTTGAACATGTACACTTCTTTTGTGGCTCTTGATGAATGATAGCAGCAATGCACCACAGACGTCTTTCAGTAGTGAGCTACAGACCTCACACTGACTCTATCACCTGCTCTCCATGTGCACATCATGACTTTTTCTGCACTCAGTGCTGTTACAACCTGCAGGAAATGAAAAAATGAAAATATATTTTGTTCATTTATTGAAAATTATATACAGAAATTAAAGCTGCTATGATTAATATTTTGATATTAACAATGGCTCAAATGGCCATGTGTAATGTAGGTCTTCTTGCAGTGACGAAGCTCTACAGCATCTTATTTAGCATATTTGAGGTTATTGTTTTAGTTTGTTCAAACTCCTTATATGCCAAAAGTGCACTTGTCTTGCCCTAAAAAGGAGCTTTTCTGAAAAGACCTCCAAACTGTTTAAAATACTAAAAGCCTGCTTGGTGCTTCAGTATGTGTTGAGAAATCTGAGCTTTTCCCAAATGATGACGTAAGCCAGCTCAGTGACAGACTGGGCTAAACTGGTTATTGTCACAGACTTTGGTCCAGACCGCCCCTGATGGATGAATCTTATCAGCTGACTTTCCATCAAGTGCCACCAGCATCACATGCGGGTTTGTTGTGTTTGCAGTCATGATGATTTTTATCACTTCTCTGTAAAAGTTAACAAGAACTTTACACGGGAATTGTGCTTTCTCTCCTCCAGTCCCTCAGCTTCCTTCAGGAGTAACCAAGATGACAGATATCTGTGATGTTGATGCCCAAATACCTGTCTTTGTCTTTCTAAAATCAACAATTGTCCCCGTGATGTTAGCATGCTTAACAATTAGCTAGGTGAAGCTTTACAGTGCATTACCCACGATCACTGCTTTAGACTATTACTCTTGCATATATATCTACATTTATTTTTCAATGTTCAAGTTGAGTGATTCCAATTTGAATCAGGGTGTAACATTACATGACATGACAGGGTGTAACATTACATGACATGCAGTTAATTATACAAACAGTAACACAACAAGAAAGTGCAGTCTTATTCTCAGTTGGACTCTGCTGGACTCACTTCACTGAGTCATTCTTTCTTATGTGCAACATGTGGAAAATCCTCAGTCCTTATTCATGAGCTCGGAGAGGTTGGGTGTTTTGCCTGGCCAAACGCATGGCTATGACATTTTCAGAGGGTAAATGTGAGGTTTTGGAAACGTTCCCGGCTGACACGTGGTGAGTAGTGGGGTTGTACTGAGACAAGCGGTATGGCAGGGTCTGAACGAGGCCTGGCTTTCCCCTCCGCTGCAGACCTGAGTACTGGAATACAGTACTAATTGAAAAAATACATTTCAATTAGTATCCACTATGTAATTACTAGTATTATTTGTGCATCTGTCCATCTAATATTTGATTGATTAGAATTTTGTTTTTAAAGGCTATTTTAATTTAGTTTTCTTCTTTCTAAAATGTCTTTAGTGAATGTTTCTTTATCAAGTTTTTGATGAATAAACACTGTACATTAACGTAGAGCAATAGAGACATCTTGTGCATTTAGCAGTTGAATTATTTTCATTAGCCTCAAGAGGTTAAATTATGTGATAATTCACAGGAGAAGGAAAAAAAAAGCATATTTTGTCTGCATCTGTATTGTAAGTCATGGAAAACAGTTGCCTTTGAAGAAGGCCTAACCCAGGTTGGGAACCACTGCTTTAGTAGCAGTGTTGAAGCAGGCTCACAGTCCATATAATTCACACTCAGCCTGTGCACTTGTGTTTCCCTGTGGGCCTGCTGGTGAGCGCTGTGGTGAGGTTTAGCTGACAAGGTTTGGTGCTAGAGGACTGGAGGCCGTGTGGTCATGTAGCAGCTGGCTGTTGGGTCAGACTGCGGTGTCTGACTGTCTTTCTTCCCCCACAGTGAGCGATGTGGAGGAGAGCGAGGGGCTGCCGTCGCTGGACAAACCCGGCTGGTACTCCCAGGGCAACTGGCTTCACCTGCACGAGCTGCTCAAGACCATGACGGGGAAACCGGAGCCCAAGGTAGGCCCAGCCGCCCCGTACTGCATGTTCCTGGAGCGAGCAGCGAGACCTCTGCCCGGACAACATCTCAGGCTCACTTTGAGGTTGACTCCAACTTTGGTTTTTGGCAGAGGCTGAAAGAGATGAGGGCTTCATGATAAATCATCTCAGGGAGATTCACACTGGTGTGATGGAGAGGAGGAACGTGGCCCTTGGCATGGCTGTCGACAGGGCTGCTGTGTGCCAGCGTGCAGGGCGTTCACTGATAAAACAGACCGAACAGTGCGGCCAGCTCGCCTCGTATTTTTTACTGCGCATACAATGCAGCCCATTCTTAGGGGCAATTCGAAGACCTCTTTTTACCTCTCAGGTATGGGAGAGAGAGCTCAGCTTGATAAAAGAAAGATTCACTTTTCGTCCTGCATAACATTGCTGGTGTTTACTTGACAGCATGATTTCATAGAGTACACTGGGCTGAAGAAAACACTCAGATCAGTAATCAGGTTGGTGAGTGTGTTTTATCATTGCAGGAATCAGGCTATGTTAACACAGACTTCCAGGTAAAGTTTCTTAAAGTGGATGCCATTTTCTTGCTTGGTTTCTTCACATATGACAAAAAGCTCTGCTAAAGTTTCATGACGTTCTGTGGGCACTTCTGGGAAAGTCTGATGGAAACATGATCCCTGCAAAGCTCTGCTAAATTTACCTGACATACATTCACATCTTGAGACATGCCAACATCAGAAATAAATAAAAAAGGTTCAAATTAGAAACATTCCTAAAAGTGCCACAGCAATCTCAATCTCCCTCGTACAATCTCAAACCATGTGATTGGCATACTGAGAACGCTGAAAGGGGCAGGACGCTGGCGCTGTCTGTTCGCTGCTTCTCCCTTTAAGCCTCAAGTTTGAAGTTTTCGTTTTAAATCTTGAGCAAGAAGTACTGGAAAAAGCCGCAATATTGACTACTCTTGCCGCTAATCTCTGTGAGCGACTCATCGGTGGAACTGCCAGGCTGATGCACGGATCTTACCAACTTGGCCGATTTCTCTATCCATCCTGCGACTGGTAGCTAGTGTAACCGAGGAGGTATTGGTGGTTAGCAGGTCAGCTAACCAGCCATGGCCGTATCGCTACTCTCCAGTCACGACTTCACCGGTCATGTCCCTGATGTACCATCTGTGGAGAGTGACGCGCCCCAGAGTGTTTCTCTCCTGTGTGTGTTGCCTCTGTGGCTGACGGCTAACAACAGACGCGGAGCCCAAACGCCTGGCATAATGAACTTCTCTGCTGCTCAACTGATGAAACTAAACAACCACAATACTCCTGCCTGTATGTCGGTCATAAAAGAACTTGGTCTCCTACGTCGGCCCCGGTACATCCACAGAAGCTCCCGAAGAAAGTTTGTTTTCTCCCAGTCTGATGACGCCATTCCCTCCATCTGGTCAGCTGTGCGCCCTGTCGCATCTCTGCCTTGTCATCAGAGCGCCAACACTACATGGATAAGTAGCACTACACCACTAAACCACTAGAGACTCACTGCTTCGTCCAGCTTTAAAATCGAACTTTTCAATGTCCAACCTCTCACAAATAAATCGTGCCTTATACATGACCACATACGGGACAAGTGTCTGGATATAATGTGCCTAACAGAAACCTGGCAACAACCAGATGTATTTTCTGTTTTAAAATGAGATCCATCCTCCTGGCTACGGTTATCTCCAACAAGCCTGCAGCTCTGGTCATGGCGGTGGCTTGGCTGTCATCTACCGCAGTCACTTGGTCCTGTCTCCCTTGCCCCTCCCTGAACTGTCTTCTTTTGAATGTCTTGCTTTCAAGAGCAAGCATCCTCTCCCCATGACAGTTCTTCTAATCTGCCACCCACCCAAACCGAATTCACGTTTCATCCCAGAGATGTACAATCTTCTTTCCGCCTTCTGTTCAACTTCCCCCAACATCATAATTCTTGGATATTTTAATATCCATGTCAACTCCTCCTCCTGCCACCTTGCCACCGAGTTCCTACAGCTACTGGACTGTTTAAACCTCAGGCAACTTGTTGACTCTCCCACACACATCAAGGGCAACATCTGGGATCTTTTTATCACTGACTCTGCTCCTGTAAGTGCACCATCTGTGTATGATGTGGGTGTGTCTAACCATAAGGTAATCTCTGTGGAGTTACATTTTCTGTCTTCACATACCAAACCCAAGTGTGATATACGCTTTAGAAATCTGAAAAACATTGACTCAAGAAATTTGGCTTCTGACCTCAAACACCTCCACCTTGCACCTATGTCATCAGTCACTGAAACCGTGGACTTCTACAACACGACGCTGAGAAACATTCTGGATTTCCATGCACCCATCAAAGTCAGGACAGCAACATTCTCCCGCTCTGCTCCCTGGTATACAAGCGAGCTGCGGAAAATGAAGGCAGCTGGACGTGCCCTTGAGCGCAGATACAAGGCTTCTGGGCTCACTGTCCACAAGCTGGCCTATCGGGGCCACCAAAAAAAGTTACTCCAAGACCCTTAAAGACGCTCGGTCACAGTTCTACTCCAACATCATCCAAAGCAGTCCTGGAAATTCCAAGCAATTGTTCTCCACTATAAGCCACCTCCTTCAACATCAAAACCCTCCACTTACAGGAATTACAGAAGATCACTGCAATAATTTCATGGACTTTTTCACAACCAAAATTGATACTATTCGCTCATCCCTCTCTGTTTCCTCCTCCCTGTCTGTTCCAGCTGCCTACCCTCAGACTGGTATCACGTCGGCCCTCTGCTCCTTTCCAGAAATGACTCAACTTGAGGTGCATGATATCATTAAAGGGATGAAACCCTCTACCTGTGCTCTCGACCCCTTTCCCACTGCCCTGGTGAAAGCGCACAGCTCTGCCCTCTGTCCTCTGATCACCACAGTCATAAACCAATCTCTTCAGACTGGCCATACACCATCTGCACTAAAAACAGCCGTTATCAAACCACTTCTCAAGAAACCCACCCTTGACTCTCAGGTACTCGCAAACTACAGGCCCATATCCAATTTGCCCTTTCTCTCCAAAGTCCTTGAGAAAGTAGTTGCCGGCTACCTACAGGATCACCTCCTCCAACACAACAACGTCTGAAAAGTTTCAGTCTGGTTTCCGCTGCGCCCACAGCATGGAAACAGCTTTGTTGAGAGTCACAAATGACCTGCTGATGACTGCTGATTCTGGTTCACCATCCCTCCTCATCCTCCTCGACCGATCTGCAGCCTTTGATACAGTCGATCACCATATAATGCTCCAGTGTCTGCATGACTCCGTTGGCCTCAGGGGCACAGCATTGAGCTGGTTTGAGTCCTACCTCACTGGCAGGTCAGAACACGTTGCCATGGGAGGGTCAAGGTCTCACTCACACGCTGTTGGCTGTGGAGTTCCACAAGGGTCGGTACTTGGACCCATCCTTTTTATCCTCTACATGCTCCTCCTCGGTAAAATCATCAGACGCTTTGGGATATCTTTCCACTGCTACGCAGATGACACGCAATTATACATCAAGATGGACACTTATTCACCACCAGCAGCAGCATCACCTCTCTCCACGCTCACTACATGTCTGGAGGAGATAAGGGCGTGGATGAGACACAACTTTCTCCAGCTGAACAGCTCAAAAACTGAAGCCATTCTCATTGGTTCCCCTCATCAGATTAGAAACTCCCCCACAACCTGCATAACTTTCTCTGGCAAGGACATCCCTCTATCAGTATCTACAGTCACTAACCTCGGTGTCAGGTTTGACCCCCATCTAACATTTGAGGCCCACGTCAATAACCTCTGCAAAATATCATTTTTCCATCTAAGGAACATAGCCAGACTTCGCCCCACACTCACCTTGAAAGATGCAGAGAAGCTCGTCCACACCTTTGTCTCCTCCAGACTCGATTACTGTAACGCCCTCCTCAGCGGGATTCCCAGCAAGAGCATACAGAAATTACAACACATTCAAAACAGCGCCGCTAGAATCCTGCTGAGAGTTCGCAAATATGAGCACATTACACCCATTCTTCACTCACTTCACTGGCTACCCATCTCTGCTCGGATCGACTACAAAGTCTCCCTCCTCACATTCCAATGCATCCATGGCAACGCCCCCCCAGTACCTTAAAGAGCTCCTCGCCCCCCAGCCCTCAGTGCGCTCGCTCTGCTCCACCAACACCCACAGACTTCTCCCCCCAAGGACTAAGAGCCACACACTGGGAGACTGAGCCTTCTGCTCCTCTGCTCCACGACTGTGGAATTCCCACCCAGACCACCTGAGGGTCGATTGATTGTTTCAAAAAAGGCCCTAAAACTTACCTTTTTAAACAATCTTTTAATCTGTAACTGCTTTTATAACTTATAACTTATTTTATCATCATTATTATTATTATTTGTTTGTTTGTTTGTTGTTGTAGAACTTTGAGATTTCTTGTTAAATGTAAAGTGCGTTATAAATAAAATGTATTATTATTATTGTTATTATTATTATTGTTATTGTTATTATTATTATGTTGTACTATGCTGAGATAAAAAGAGTAACGTAAGGACAAAGTGTAAACAGACTTTGTCAAAGATCTGCTGAATCATCGGAGCCCTCGGCAGGCTGAATTTTGAGCCGGCCATAGAGACTCACATTAGACGGTGTAGTGACAGCTAGTTGGCCTGCAGCTTTTTGTGGGGAGGGGAAGCCTGCTGTCCCACACTGGAATCTATATGGGAGAAAATCCATCAGACAGTGTGGTGGTCCAGAGCGAGCTCAAGAGGAGTGTGTTTGTGTGTGTGAAAAATTCACCGTGAAGTGGTTTCAGTGCGTTTTTTTCTTTTAACTTTGTCTGTCAGCTCGGTGCACTGCTCATCTGACCATCCTCTGACGTCCTCTAACAGCACTACAGTATTTTATTAAAATGCTGCTTTATCACACTTTAAAGACTTTAAGTCGTACAGCCCTTGTGTAAGGCTTGTGGGTACTGTAGTTTCCCACTGAGCGAGGTAATAAATGAAGAACCTGAGACAGTTACAAACCCTGACTGTACAGATGAGGCACAGACAGAGCTGCACCAGCCCAGCCTGAGGTCCACCCAGCAGTCCCCGTCATCATCCACACCCCGAGCTCCTCTCCCCCTCCTCCCGGCCCCGTGCTCAATGCCCCCTCTGTTCCCCAGCCACATGGAGAAAGCGCTCGAGGAATTCAGTGTCAACCTGCACTTATGGCTGCTTTAAACACTCCTCCTGGATGACCCGAGGCACTTTGTGTTTTCACTTCTCTCCACTTTCACCTGACAGGACTTAGTGCAGGTGGGCTAAATAGAAGTATTCAGGGAAGATTACAGTGGCCTCTCGGCACAGAGCTGAACCTGACGGGGTCAGGGTGGGGCTGATGGGAGGTGATCGAAGAGATTCAGGCGTCAAAGGGTAGTTTGTGGTCATTCTAAGGTAATTGTGCTGTTTTCATCAGTAACACCAGGAGTGTGGATTCTGGGCCGTCACAGCTGAAGACCAAATTGTGAAATTTCTTTTGAAAAATTGCACATTTAATCTCACTTGTTTTCAGTGCAAATAGCTTTGTGCTCATACATTTTTCTTTGTCTCAGCTGCACTGAAAACATGTTTGCAGTTTATGCAGTTTTTGCATTGCTTCACAACTTCAAAGAAATATAATATTTACATTATGTCTGAATGACAAAACGGAGTTCTATCCCAGTATCTCGCTGGCCCCCTCCTCTCCCTGTGCCCCACACACTTTGTAACACAATGGTCTCATTAAGGCCCCTCTGCATGCCTGCAGCTCTGTTTACCTGGGCCAGGCTTTAGCTTTAACTGCTTGACTGAGTGATGAGATGATAAGAGACGAGGGAGGGGGTGGGGGGGACTACATGTCATCTTAAAGCTGCAGTGAGCTCTCTGTGATGGCAAGAGGACACAGGAAATAGACTCTAAAACACACTGAGAGCAATGAGCCTTTGTAAGGAATGGCAGAGATAAAAAAAAATGACACATCCAACTGACACTGAGCCACAGGGGCCTCTCACTGCATGGGCCTCTTGTCTTCAACCTGTCAACTGTGTACCAAACTTTAAGCCGTCTTCACCAGCTGCTCGTTCACACCACCTCCTCATCGTTTCGAAGCAGTGACCGAGGCTGTGTTCAGGTCAGTGTTACAGCTGTGTAACAAAAGTCAATCCCCTCATTTATTCAGTGAAACCACTGCGTTTTTACAACAGGAGGAGTGTTACTGGAGGTGTCTGGCAACTGGACCTCTATGTGACTTCATTTGGCAGCACACTCGGTTGGCCAAACAAACGCACATTCCCGGTAGATTAGTATGTACTGTAACATGCATGCATATTTTTACTGTTTACTTTATTTAAAAAATGATGAAATGAATATCTTTTCTTGTCTTATCATTGTGATGAAGGATACACTTATTTTTGTTATGATGACTGCAAAATCCTCCCACGTGCATTTTTTAAAATGTGGTGCTGTTTTTGGTCTGAGTATTTGGTAGCAAACCAAAGCAATGAGCTGAAAGCTGATTAAAGATCCAGGGTTGATTCTCAGTGGGATCTGTAGTTGGGGCTACTCTTTTGTATTTGAGAGTCGTCTGATTAGGTGTTAATAACAAAGACGGTGCCTTGTGTAGCTGTAAACATGTTTGATTTAGTATTGAGCAGAGCCAGGTTCAAGGCTCAGGGTGATTCAAACAGGCTTGAGATTAAGTCAAGTTAATTTCTAGAGAGCAAGTACAAATCAAGTCTCAAGTCCATGAGAAAATTGTCAGTTACAAGTCTTCCAGGTCTCAGACTGCAAATGAAGTGTGTCCTTTCAATGTGTTGGCCTGATCGATCCAACCCTGTGATAATACATCCTGTCACTGTTCTACTTTATTTTATTCTTGTTTTTTTAAGGTTTTCAAGTGAGTCGTGTCCTTCAGTAGACAAGTTGAAGTCAGTTCTTACTGTAAGTCCACATCTTTGGGACTTCTTCAGTGTACAGCTCTGGTATTGACCCTGCCGTCCAGATCATTTGACTTGATTCTAAAGAACATAAACTGTAGAAATCTTGGAAAGGAGGGATGTTAATCCAAGATGTGTTCCTTATTTCCAAGAAAAGAAGAAGTAAAATGGACCAACTCCATCAGTGGTGATCAAAGATTAAGAACACAGAAATAGGCCATACATTTTAATGGCATGTGCATTGAATCAGTTCAGTAAACGGTCATAAAAAACACTCATTTGAGCTGACCAATGCTAGCATGGAGCTTGAACACAACACTTCTCGTAGCCTGTACCAATATAAGCTGCACTGTCATGTTCAGGTTTAAGGACGGAAAAGACAACTAAAAAACAAATGAAGGCTTCATTTACAGCCAATGAACAGTGTCATCCTGTGTGGAGCAGCATCTGCCTGGCTGATTTAACTGGAGCCTGCAGTCTGAGTCACTACATGGTGCTTTCCCTCACGCAGAGCTCAGTCTGGTTCAGGCTAGTGTATCTGTGTCCATCCACAATGGTTCTCCTCTGTGATATGTTGCCTCTGTGCTGGAATCCTTGGCCTCTGTAAATATTTATCATAGTGATCCCATGACGCTAGCTGCAGCGGCGCTGAGCTATGAGAGTTGCTGCTTTTTGGGGTGCGAAGACCAGCTGTGGGGCAGTTCTGGGAAAGCCCGATGGAAATGTGATTCCTGCAACCTCCCCGCCACCCTCCCCATCCTCCTCACAGGTCCGTCCTGCAGCAGCCCCGACTAGCCCGTCTGTTTGTTTACATATGGAAGGGCTGGCCTGATACACGGTACAGGTCTGTGAGGGGGAGGGACAAGACACAGCTACTGGAATGCCTTACATCCTCTTTATGGCCTTCTAACCCCTGTAAAGAGGTTTGATTTAGCCTGCTTGACACACACATACACACAGACACAGGCATGTTATCCTCATTTGTGATGTCCAGAAGCAGTTTACATTATGTAAACTTTTAGTTTTTAAGCTACAAGTTCTGACATAATGAGGAAACATGCTATCGTAGATTTATTTAAAGAGAGGGGGAAAAAGGGATCTATTTTATTTACTAACTTGGTCAACAGTTCTCTTGCTTACATTTTTTAATTAACAAATTCTAAAATGTGAGCTGAGACATTTGTTGTGACGTATGCACATCAAACTATTACCAACTGTGCAGTTTCCCTCAGCTTTATGGAGCACTTCGTTTAGTTCCTTATTTGGGTTTTCTAGCTCACAATGTGATAGGAACTAATTACTAATTGACACAAACTAGTGAAAATTCAGCAGTCACCTTGATGGGGAATGCTAGTCAAGAAAGTTTCAAGAGTCTGCTAACTTTCTTACTGTTTGGAAATGAATGGAAACCAATGGTTGAAAAGAAAAAAATACACCAGAAGCTCTAAAAGTGAATAAAGCACACTCACAAATGGTCAGAAGACCATTGACTCTGGGTCCATGTGAGTGGTGACAGTCAAAACGTAAAGCTGTGGGCCTTTCACTTTTTTAGCTTCCTTGCCGTGTAGCTTTTTCCATGTGTGCAGAGTGTCAGCAGACTTCTGTGTCTTTTCAATCTCCAGCTTGCTCCACTCCTCACTCTGTTTCCTCTCCCATTTGAGGGCAATAGGAATAAACGGTTGTTGAAATGGGATTGAAAGCGATGTGTGCACCTGCACATCAGTTTTGGAATGCGTCTCAGTAAAGCCTGCCTCAGCCTGCTTTTCTTTCCAGACATGGGGGACAAAGGAGACTTGATGGTCAAAGAGATTGGGATGAGTTTTGCAGACTTGTCATGTCTGGTCTAGTTCACCTTGGGGGGTCATAAGACATATGCCATTTGACGTTTACTGTTGCTATAGCTTAAGTGCAACTTAAACACAGCACTTAAACTATTGTGTAGCAGTTTAAAGTAAACAAGTTGTCCTCTTTTTGCTTGCCCTGCAGGTAGTGTATTTTGGAGATAGCATGCGGTCGGACATGTTCCCTGCCAGCAGCTTTGGGAAGTGGGAGACGGTGATGATTGTGGAGGAAATGGAGGGGGAGGGCGTCCCAAAGAGTGATGCCGCAGTGTCCAACGAGGCCCAAGTGGAGCCGCAGGAGAAGAAGGGAAAGTTTGAGGTAAGTTCACTGGAGCAGCTGTTTCCGTTTAGCAGCCCCGACCCAACCTCCACTCTTCAATCCCCAACCCCCACCTACAGCTCTGTGAGCCTCTTCCTCGCTCTCTGGCCTAATGCCACCATGTGTGCCTTCATGCTTCTTTTGCATGTATGGGTATGTTTTGACATTATCACATGTGATCTGTTGATTTCTGCACATGTGTGTGTTTCCAGGTGTTGGGAAGTATCATTGTACATGTTAAAAAAGTTGTAAAAAGCCTTTGAGAAGTGGAAACAGCCTCTGAGTCTGAAAAGTGAAGTCAGTGCCGACAAGCTTTAAACATGCATTCTTTCTAATGACCACAATGTTCTCTACAGAAGTCGATGAAAAAATGAGCCTATTTCTGATTTGATTTATCATCTTAGTAAACCAGTTCTTAATGAGTTTATAGTCTCAGACGCTAGTTTTGAGTTCTCTTCAGTACAGTACATTTTGTAAATGATGTGTAAATGATCAGGACAGAGCCATAGCAATGGGTAATATCGATGGTACTGAATATGTACTTCTAAATAGGGTGTTGTTCCCAACTTTAATAATAATAATATTAATAATACGTTTTATTTATAAGCGCTTTGATCCTTTCCCAGTCTGTTCAGCCTTGTTCAACATTTTTTCCTATTAATATCACAGTTAATGCACCTTGTTAACCAAGCTAGTTAGCTAATGCAAGCACCTCCATACTGTGTTCTAGGAGTGCACTGAAGAATTGGCTGGAGTTTTCTTTTAAGGAAATGATGTGATTGAGGATGAAATATTAGGCCTGGCATGGCAGATGAGGATTTCATTCAGCAGGATGTTGTGATCCTGACAGTCAAATAGAGAGGAGTCAGCACAGCTTTTGACAAGAAACACGAGGACTCAGAGCAAAGCTGTTTTTGTTTTTTTTTTTACAACTTTCTTTATAGATTTTTCTCATTTTAAACATAATACATAACAGTCATGCCTACACCATACACATTTACATGTACACATTCACACAATAGTCATTTAAATTATATTAACTAATATATCCTGATATGAAAAATAAACAGATAAAGGAGACTGATTTAAAAAAACAGGATTATATATATTTATGTGGTTTTCTATAAGCAGGCTTTGAAGCGAACAAGACTGCCAACCATAACATTTTTGAATTTGGGACCAAATCTTAAGTGAATGAGAGACAACTGGATTAGTTAGTGAGTACACTACAGTAGGCAGAGCCGAGAGCAACATGGCTGGAGAGGGGTAACAACAGGCGCTTTCTATACTTAACCAGAGTGGAGGCTTTTTTTAAGCCAGTGGGTCATCATTTTAATGTTGCTCGCCCAATAGTAAAATTTGAAGTTTGGCAACCCCATCCCTCCCACTGACTTTGGTCTCTGTAGGAAGATCATCCTCAATCTAGGTTTTTTTCTTATTCCAAATGAATTCTGTGATTATTTTATCTACATTAGGAAAAAAATGCTTTTTTATATAGATGGGAATGCACTGATATAAAAAAAGAAATTTGGGGAGGATGGTCATTTTGATTATGTTGATTCGGCCTATTAATGTAATGGGAATATGGGACCATCTCTGCAGGTCTTCTGTTTTACTCTCTAGTAATTTTTTATAATTCTCCTTGTAGAGCTCTGCAAAAGTTTTGGTGATATTAATACCTAAATATTTGAACTGAGTTGAGATCTTAAAGGGCAATTTGTCGAGGAGTTGTTGGTCGTTTATAGTCATTATTGGGAATAATATACTTTTGCTAACATTTATTTTATATCCCTATAGTTGTCCAAATTTGTCCAGAATTGATATTATTGCTGGGACTGATTTTGAAGGGTCCAAGATGTATATTAATAAATCATCTGCGAACAGTGAAACTTTGTGCTCCTTGCCTCCTCTTTGAATCCCACTGTATTCTTTTGAATCCCGCAAAGAGACCACAAGAGGCTCTATAGAGTGTGTTAGTGCTGACGTCAAAACCCGGAAGATTAGCATCGCGCTGGTTCCCGGAAATAAAAGTGAATGG
>JBCAUF010000039.1:1600683-1616186 GCA_038406115.1 Haemulon aurolineatum
CAGGACGGACAGACGTGCAATAGATGTCACGTGTACAGAACAAATCAGCACAACATTTTTACAACAATAATGAATGATGACACAAAACATGTCAACCTGATGTTGATATTGACTTGGTTTGAAGTTGTGTTGGAAAGCAACCAACATCCAAAGTCTCGTCAACCTCACCTCAATGTCAAAACAACGTTAAGTTTTAACAGAAACCCAATTTTCAAATCCATATCATAATCCAATGGTAATCCAACGTTGGGGTACAATGTTGTTCTAATGTTGCATCAACATCAGGTGTCGGCTGGGGATGAACTGTCAGTCATGGTGCTACGCCCGTTTTTCATTGCATCAAATAACTGAAAGGGACACTTGAACTAAGGTCAGTGTGAATGGCAGAAACCATCTTTGGGAAAATGCTTTTGACATGTACTCTGAGTTTTTAGTTTGGCCCAAGTCTGACGTGTTAACATCGGAAAGGCGGGATTTATGACCTCTACTGCAGTCAGCCACTAGGGGGTGATCATAAAAGTTTGGCTTCACTTGAGGGGCGCTCTCATGATGTTCATTCTATATACCAATGATATAACCCTGTACGAGTCAACATATTTGACAATGTATCAAATGACTGTCTATAATGAGAAAGATGTTGCTACAGCTCTAAAAAGCTTTTTTGGCATCTTTCAGGTCTTTGTCCTGGTTTGACAGCCTGTAACTTTATTATTTCTCTTTAGCCTCGCACATATTTTTCTCAGCAGCTGGTGGAGGTGGAAACAGAGCTAAAAGGGAGAGGATGTTGGACTTACATTAATCAGGTGGCCAGGAGCTCAATTCTGTCTTTTTGTGTATAATAGGAAACTGTTGGCACCAGGACAGCTTTATGAGGAGGTAATGTGTCAGTGTTGTGCTAACAGCTTGTTTCACTGCTTTCAAGTGGCCAAAAAAGATTCAAGAAAGATTAAGATTACTGCTCCAAGTTGTCAGTAGCATGTTACGCTGTTCTGAGTACAAACTAATGAGAACCAATGGAGCAAACAAATAAGGCTGCATGATATTAGGAAAACATGAGATATGCGATAATGTTGTCAAGGGTTGCCATAGCGATATGACTTGTGATAAATAAACAAATACTTAAATATATGATGTTAATGTCTTTCTAAGATTACGTGACAGAACTGACATATGCTTCCAGTATTACTTCATTATCTTCATTCATGTGAAGGAATAATTAAACGTATTACAAAACAATCCGACTAGAATATAGACTACCACTACGGTGACAAGCAGATCACTTTACTACAGGTGTCAAGCACCTGCCCCTCATTTTATGTAGCCCACCAGAGCTTACAAATTATTTATGTTTTATCTATTTTATTATAAATTTTATTTTCAGGACCTAAAATGTGTCTCAGTTTTATTGCCTGTGCAATGACGTACTGAGATCTGTCTTTTCCGACAGCTCTACAAAGAAACATAGCTTGTTTTTCTTTGAATGCATGTAAACACACTTATTTCCATGACATGCTGCTGTTTATTCAAGTGACAAAATTGCAGCCAAAGCAGATTGGACTCAATCACACACCCCGTCTTTTACGGTTAAAAATACAGCAGGTACAGGAGCAGAGCCATAGCATGAGGTGTGATACTGACACCAGGCTGCTCCAGGTGGATTCTTTGACTACCCCTGCCTTCCAATGGTGATGACACCTCGGCTCTAATCTCTCTCTGATTCCTCCAGGTGGAAGTGGGCGGTGGTAGCTCTCTGACAGTGATTATAGTGGTTGGTGGCGGTGGCCATACGTAGGTGGAACTTATTTATTCTGTCCAAGCAGTCAGTCTCTTGCAGAACAGACAGACAACTGCATTCATTTCTGCCCCCCCCAAAAAAAACAAAACAAAAAAAAAACCCAAAAAAGAAAAAAAAAAAAAACAAAGAAAAAAACCCCATACAAAGTAGTAAACACATTTTGGAGTGTTTTCTTTCAAAGTCTATTTTCATGAAAGACTGAGCTCTTACTCAAGTTAAATTTAGGTCCTTTCATACCCACTTCAAAAGACTGCAGTGCAAAATGTTTGCTGCCCCTCGGCTAAGAGCCCCAGTTAGGTCAGAGTTGTATAAAAAAGCTTCAGAGTGCCTTTAGCCTTGGGCTAATTTCACTGATTGCAGTATAAAAAGGTGTGCTGAGGTCACAGCAAATACCGAGACTTTTTACTGTATACTTAGCTAATTTAACTGTATTTCAATGTGTGGAGCATATCTGCCGAATCAGACAGAGCGGCGGCGGGAGTTGGCAAGAGGAGCAGCAAGTGGGAGTGAGGCAGACAATCTGAGAGAGGGGAACAGGGAGAATGCGTCAGCTGTCCAGGCAATGCTATAGCTGGAGAGGTCATGGGTGTGCACACTACTGCCAAATGTAATGAGGGTGCACTACAATGACCACCAATACACACACACACACACACACACACGCACACACACACATACACACACAAAGGCTTTCACTAAACTTCCTCCTGTTCGTGAACACTCTGTGACCTCACAACACCGAACACAAGTGCTTCTTAAAAGAACATTTCATGCGATCGACGAGAAATACACTACCCGCTCGTTTGAAGATGCCACATAAAGAAACAGCTTTCAGTCATCTCGACAATGGGCCGGTGATGTCATCCCGGCTAAAAAGCTGACCTGTGGGCGCGAGTTGGGGTGACGTGGAGCTTCATGCTGCATGTTTGTGGCGCTCCACCTAGACATGAGACTCAGAAGACACATTGTAGGTTGGATTTCCATTTCAGCATCGTACAGTGTTTTTGCAGTCTTATGTAAAGAAACCCATTCTTTCAACTGTAGCTATTTCATTGCTCCCATATTTAACATTAGATCAAGAAAGGGCAGGGAAGGAAAGAAACCTTATACAAAGGAAAATAATGCAAAAGGATAAGGTTAAGAAAGGAGAGACATGGTGGGATAAGAGAGAAACTAAAGGAGAATGCGCTGAAGAAAAGAAATTAATTGACGGAAAAGAAGGAAAGAAAGGTACAGGTAGGAAAAGAAGGATTGGGAAACTGAAGGAAAATTATTGGAAAGGAAAGGAAAGGAAAGGAAGGGAAGGGAAGGGAAGGAAAAGGAAAGGGAGCAAACATTTTGAGATGTGATTTGCTGGTTCAGTCCTAGTTCATGAGAGGATGAGTCTATCATCCTCCTTTGGCAAGGTCTATGTCCCGTGTCCTTGTGCTCCAGATTGCTTGGATCTGTCATACTGGGCAAGAGACAAATTCCATCAGCAGATGTCATGGTACTGTTGTGGGTTAGGGACCTTGGATGATGGGTACATATTATTTGGTTGGACATACGGCCCACTAGAAAGCCAAGCCAACAGTGAAATATTTGCCCGAAGAAAGCAGGAACAGCAAACTGAGTGTCTAAACAATCTACTTCAAATCAATGGTGATAAAGTGCTCACATAACATCTACTGACTACTTGGTTGGAATATTAGATCAATGCAAGGCCTCGGCTAAATGGAAGTTGATCAACAAATCCTTGAGAGGTAAGCTGGGCTCTATTCACTGATAAATGCATAAATGACTTTTCACCCTCTTGGTCCTGCTCAGATTCAACAACATGCTCTATTTCAGAGAGAGGTAAGGCTTCAAGCCTATGGAGAGACATTTGTCTCTTTATTAAACAGAACAGATTTGCAACCAAAAAAAAGATTTGAGAGCAAAAGAAAATAAGTGGCAAACAAAAAAAAATGAGAACAGAAGAGGTTGCAATTGCAATTGCAATTGCAAAAAAAAAAAAGATTTGAGAGCATATTTCTTCAACTTCAATCAAAACTAATGTTTGAATGTTTGTAAGAAAAAAAACATATAACTTTGCTTATAAATCAGTCCTCTTTGCTTGGAAGTTTGAAAGTTTTCCTTGCGAGCGTAACTGCACTTGATGGGCGGGGCCTACACTGATAGACAAGAGAAGAGTTTCTTGGTGGGTTTGACCTGGCTCCAGCGCAGGCTACACCTTCCACATTACACCCACTTCTCCTTTGTGTTATGCTACCGGGAGACAGTGTTGTGCCTGAATGCGTTCAATGAACAATCATTCATTAACATATTTTGGGCGAATGTGAACTGAACGTACTTGTTATATAAGGGACAGGAAAAATGTCAAGTTAAAGATGGAGAAGAAAAGATTCAGTACAAAACATGTACAAGACAATAGTTGCATCTGGACTTGAGGAGCCACTCAGGGACCAGCAGTTCAGAAAGGACAAGGAAAACGAATGTATTCTTGGAACAATATGCAATTCACCAGTGGCCAAGGGAGCTCACTACAGCTGAACAAAGCTCAAACAAATGGTCATAAAAAGCCTAAAGAAATACAAACAAGGAAAACATGTTGAGTACATTGACAACACACAGTCAGCAATAAAGAAATTCTGCAAATGAACAAAACACACAAATCAAGAAACACTCTGAGGGCCTCAGATGTACTGACACTGACGTCCATTGCCTGTCATCAGTAATTATTTTGTTCATATTTTCAAACCTTGCAAGTCCCAGCTTGATTGGTGAGAAGATGAAGTAGGTGATGATGCACAAGTATTGCACATTTCAAGACTAAATACACCACAAACAGCTGAATGCAGTCTCATTTTGTAGGACACAGCCAGGGTATCCTTTCAGGCCCTCAGTATCCACAGTTCATCAGGGGCAGGTGGCCAACATGAGCTCACCTCGTCAGGATATACCATCTGACCATTGTGTATTTACCAGATGTTTGCATTTGGGTTGTCATCAGCCATTGGGATACAGTAAAAAAAGCAGCCTGGATATGTTGTTAATCACAGGATGTTGGACTCATATCAGCATATTTGCCACTGAGCTGGTACAGTGATTGCCAGTCATCCATCATGCGTTGAACTGAAACATCACAGCTCGAACGCCATGGAGTTTAGCGCTGACAATTTCTACTTTCTTGGCCGTTCAAGAGCAGCTTCTTAATAAATACTGACTTCACAAGTTGATGAGGACAAGCTGAACACACCATTAGTTTGTTCTCTGTGTTTTGAATTTGTTAGGCTGAGACAAGTTAACGACCCAAAATACAGGAAATGTTCAATAAAAGTTTAATTGTTCAAAAATCAGAACAGCAAGGCAAGCAGGCGGGCGGGCGGGCGGGCAAGGTTTCAGGCAGGGCAGGTTGAGGAAGAAGCAGGTACATGGAAGCTCAATCAGAGGCTGGGCATGGCTGGCAACGGACGGTCAAGAACAAACTGGCGATGAGTGGGAGAAGCAGCCCGTCTTTTAACTGCAGAGGAGCAAAGTAGCCACAGGTGTGTGAGCAGGAAAGTAGGTCAGCCACGCCCAGCCTAAGACTCACAGGTAGGGAAAAAGAAAAAACAGAACACACAAGGCAACAATACAGATCCTAACAGAATTAGAACAAAGCTTTCATGAAACACATCATACAGCATTTTTGCTTCTACATGCTGGATTTGGTTTCACACCCCAAGCTCCCCATCAAGTGAAAGTACTGATTACTGTAGCTATGTTTCATACATTTACATACATACATGCGAGATGAGTTCTCTATCATTTGTGATGAATTGTCATGAGGATGCTAAAATGAATAGTTTAGACAGACCAGGTGTTCTCCCATTTTGTTTATCATCATGAAATCAGTTGTGCTGCTAATGAGTGTGTACAGGGATGACAGTTGTCACTTGCTGTTGTATGTGGGGCATAAACCGTGGATTATAACTGACTGACTGACATGCAATACCTCCTAGACAACATGACTAATGCTGGAAACAACAAAGGTTCATATTCTCTCAGGGCCATCATCTCAGAGATACCGCTACAGGCTGTTATATTTAATATTAAGATACAATATTAAATATGTGCTAGCTCATTAACAGCCGAGCAAATGTTATTGTGGTTTGAGAGCACATACTAAACTGTGCAGCACACTAAGGCTTAGCTGGTGGTTTTAACACCTCTGTTTCCTCCTGCTGATGATAGTTTGGAATTAAAGCTGAAAGCTATCTGGATGTACCTCTTCTTTCCTGCTCCCCGTGCTGTTGTAGCCATTGATCTTCCCCTACAGGATCAATGAACTCTTATCTCAGAGAACTGATCATCCTCTCTCATTATTTGGAGAAGCTCTGTGTTTATATTGCATAAGACCAAGTTAACAAAGGTTGGTTTAGTAAATTAGTAATTCATGCTAACTTTAGAGGTTTGTTGACTTTGCTGAATCTGAACTTTAACCTTATAACAGTGAAGTCACAGAGAAACACAAACTAACGAACTAACTAATTGAGGCAGCATCCAGCAACTCAACCAACAACTCCTGAGTTCTTTGAGGTGAAATAAGGTTTTTGTCAAAGGAATCTTGTTTGGACCGAGGCTTTGGAGAGAGTGACACAACAGCAGTCCTCTACAGCAGCACTCCTACTCCTGTTGCCTCTCCAAACTGGGAGCGTGCTGACCACCATCTACTGTAGGTAATACACAGACAACATGTAAGTGCCTCATTCAAACCTCCTTGAAATTCAGATTATACAAACTATCCCTTTACAGGGTTCTGTGAGTGAGTGTTAGGCTCACGTTGAGAACTTTTCAGACTTTCTGGAAGTAATTGCAGAGCCACACAACACCATGTATAGCATATTTAAAATGTGTTGCATTATTCCACAAAAGGAGGAGAACGAGTAGATGTAACATATGGAGCAAAATCTCAAAATATGGTCTCCAAAATAAATCGACAACAGAACAGTTGGAGAAGAACAATTGACTTTGTTTTGTGTCATTTCACACTTGACACATTCCCTGTCAATTGCAATTAACTGAAATGCCAAAAATACAAAGTCTTTGTTATAGTAGCGTGAAATATTATTGTGTCCATACAATACAAAATGCAAACTTTTAGAATTTTTAGAAACATCTTGACTTAAAATTTATTTAGTGCATGATGATTTCCCCCTGTACTTACACTTTCATTTGGAATATCGATTATCAATTCCCGTTATTAAAATGTTGGGATGTTGGTATACAGAAGTTAAGATAATGGATAGATTAGCGATCGTAATATCTCAAACCATATGTGATGGTATGTCTAGTAGTTAAGAGGTAAAAACTGCTTGAACAAAAATTGGATATAAAAAGCACCTTAATTTTTAATGTCAAATATGTGAATTTAGTATTTCACCCTATATGTATTAACAGCTTTTTCTCCACTGTTTGAGATGTTTAAGAAGAAGTAATAGTCCCTTAAATTTTTCTTCCTGATTGAATTCAGGGATGGCTTTCATGTTATTTGGCCAATTATTCTTTTTACTTCTAAAACATTTGCCCTGAATATATTACAGTCCATTCATTTCTCTATTCATGTCCATGAAAATGCTCTAAATATATTATATATGGATAATTGAATTTTAAGGGAAAAGTAAAGTAAAAAAGTAAGAGTGTGAACAGTTATTTGACCCTCTTTCCTACAGAACAGAAATCCAGCTGGAGACCATTTTATTAAAAGGCCTGCCCTGGTTTGCTGACAGACTTTCCAGTGTTTCTGTAGCTCTCTAGTAATAGTATGCCAAGTTTTATCTTACAATAAAAATACATAATTTTTCACCATTCCAGCAGGCTAATTAATTTGCTCATCACCTCTAGGGTGAGCTGTCATTCTGTCTTTGGGGAAAAGCGGAGCATGAACTCACACTAAGGTTGTATTTCCCACACAGTCGGGACTCTGAGATGCTAGTTATCCTTTCATAGGCTGACAGGAGAAAGAGAACAAAACACGCTCTGAGGTTTCACCCCTCACAAACTCCTAAGTCTCTAGAGGACAGCTGGTCTGATAGCTGACTACAGGCGCTGTGACACCCACTTTTTATTAGTGCACAATTAACTGCAGCGCTGGGAATGAATTTGGGAACAGACACATCAATCGCATTCCTGAGGACAGCAGGGCTCCCTGCAACCTTGTCTAAAGTCCCCAGATTGTTTATA
Organism: Haemulon aurolineatum; assembly: GCA_038406115.1. NCBI lineage: Eukaryota > Metazoa > Chordata > Actinopteri > Lutjaniformes > Haemulidae > Haemulon > Haemulon aurolineatum. The sequence continues at coordinate 1,608,683 of JBCAUF010000039.1, forward strand.
TTTTTCAGTTTATTTAACGTTTATAGGGCGAGGTAGACCCCCAGAGATTTGCCTTTGTTCCATGCTGCCTTGAAAGCGCCATCATATTTGGAATTCCAAGAGCAGTGCAACCTAATCAAGACCAGAGTGTGTTTCTTACAAGATACTGTACAACATATTGGCCTTTGGTTTTTGAGCCTCGGTGTTTTAGGATATCATAACATTTTGTGTAGTGCACTGGCTAGATATGCACCACGGACCACAGCCACAGGAATCCAGTTTTTGTGGCAATTTATTGAGGACAAGACCTTTCAGATGTTCCAGTGGCATCCCCGGTGACGGCACTATTGCCTCTGTCCCGGCATGTCATTGCTGTTCTTTAGCTACCTGCTGAAGGATTCTCTTGACTGGCCATGTGGACAGCAAGAAACACTACACATCTACTTCCTTGACAGACATCCCTATTTTTCCGCTTGTTAAGGTGGCAGTGCACACCCTTCACTTAAACCATGTCAACTGTTTTATGTATAAGTCATAAGGCTCTCTGGCTTCAGAACATGGAGGGAGTACTGAGCAGGCCTTCCGGGCACAGGCCCAGGGGCCCAAGGGATCAGGGGGCCCTACAGGGCCATGCAGAGATTCAGGTCCAGACCTGAATCTTTGACTGACTGTCAGACAAGAAATGTCTTTACACAAACAAATATTGTCTCTTTTAGATGCACAACTGCCAACAGATGTAAATCTGCCACGAGAAGATACAAAGCAGCTGCAAAGAGACGCAATATGACCAAACAGATGGAAATTTACAGCAAAACAAGACAACTACAGAACAAATATAAAGAGACACTAAGCAGAAACAAATTACCTAAAATCAGTATGTCATGAACACAAGGGTATGCAAAACCACTATGAGGAGAAACACAAAACGACTAAAGAGGAGCAACAAGAAGAAAAGAGACTAAATAATGACTACAAAGAGACACAATGCAACTACAAAACAGGTAAAGCCATTACAAAGAGATTTCAAAAACATGCAAAAAGGACCACAAACAACTCGTCAGTTTGTGTCTTTTTAGTCTGCTTGTCTTGCTTTTGTGTAGGAGGAGTGGCCTTTCACATGTCTGCTCCCAGGGGCCCATTGTCTCATAATCCATCCATGTTTGTCTTTTGGCTGCTGCTGAAGTGCAAGATTTGACTCACTTCTCACAGCCGGTAGAAAGAGAAAAATAAGCTGCTGCTCACGCTTTATGATTATTTCATGAACCATTTACATTCTGGTTAAGAAAAATTAATAGAAAACTAGTCTGCATGGGTCAAATTTTCCTTGGGTAAGTGGAGCCGTGAATCAATACCTGTAATTACTCTGACTATGCTGCTTTTGACTCTTAGCCCTACAGTTGGAGGGAAACCTTGTGTTTTTGCACCGTGTTGGATTGGTAATACAGATAGGAATGCGCTACATTTCAGAGCCCTCACTGAATGAGGGTCAAATTCCTAATTTCAGGATTATTTTGAAAAGGCTATAATATTATTTTCCCTGTGAAGTTTTGACATCTGAACTTTTGCTCACTTATGTAAATGTGAATCTTAAGTCACAATGTTCAGAACGAGAGGGTTATGCTTCCCCCTTCCTTTTCAAGGTCAAGGGAAAAGAACACACTCACATCAGGCTCTCTCCATGCTAACTTACAGTATATTTGACATGTGGAGCTGCAGGCTAACAATGAGAGATGGAGGGGGCAGCTCTCAGAAGCACTTTGTTTCTCCACAAGCCTTGTATCAATACATAAAAATGTGGCAATACTTTAAGGCTTCATGTTTATGCATGACTGCGCCTTAGCTAAGATCTTTTTTGCATGGCGAGAAAAGCTTGTGGTTCAAGTGTCCGTAAATAGACTCCTGGCTGTCCTGTGTGGGAGGACTGGTGGAAGTCGGTGAACCCAAAAAAGAATGTTGAGCTAAACGAAATGTCTTGCCAGTACACCTGATTCACATTAAGCCCATTATCTTTGGTCATCCACTCAGCCTGAATCTATTTTTCATAGCTGTTACATCAGGGGCTAGACTGGCAACGGACCCTCTATTTATTGTGAAATACAGGAGCTTATTGAGAATCGCTGTAATGTTAGGATTATGTGAGGTGGACAATTATGGAAATCTATTCGATAATATCTGGAGGATTATACATTCATTTTCAGAGAAAGGGAACTTAACTGGCTGCTATATTTATTTTTTGTGCCAGTGGAAATTTGTCAAGAACTCCAATGGCACTCACTGATGAAATACAGCCAAGTTCCCTCCTAACTTAAAGGCCAACACTGGCCCTTTTTTAAAAGCTGCACTAATAGAATTTTTATATTGACTCCATTGTTAATGTGTAATCTGACAGTGTTCACTTTTAGTGACAAAAATCATCCAGAGTTGTCTCAGAAGCAGTTCGGCTTAGATAATGAAGCTTTTTAGTCCCCCTTTTTGTTGTTTTAAACCCCAAACACCTACAAACCTTGCTCTTGTTGTCTTGTTTTCAGTTCAACAGGTATCTGCTTTCGGCATAAAAGCTCTGATAAACCCACTGTCCGTAAGCTGCCCAGCACTGAACCACAGGCAGATGATGTTAGCAACGAGCTGGCCAACACTGGAGCATTCAGCAGCTAAACAGTCAGATATGTTATGCTCCGGCCTACAGGGGAAACCAGGCGTATCGTGAAAAATGAGACTCCCCCTCTTCTCAGCCCCTAAGAACCACCAAGAGATTTCAACCCTAAAAGTATTTATTACTCACAACTTTTGGGACACTTCAGCTTCAGGGTGGGCTAACAGCAAAATAACAAACAAAAACTAAATCAATTTAACCTGTAATTACCTATTCAGTACACTGAACTCCTAACGCAAAAACAGGAAAAAAGGTAGATCAGATAAAAATCATACTCATCCTTGCAGATCCCAGGGCTGCCACATACCACATAATACTATTTACAATATTGTACATTGTGGATGACAGCATGCTGGCTGCCTGGAGGTGAAGACAGAAGAGCCCACAGAAGCTTGAGGATGCTGGCCCCAAAAATCAGTATCTGCTTCATAGACCAGCACAGTCATTCTACAAGCATGCACACAGCGAATCAATCTCTTTTCAGTCTCTTTTAGCTCACTGTTTTGTTTTTTTGCCCCACAAACGCTGCTATCATCAACCTTGTTTCCAGCAGCAGGGGTAGAATTGATCTGAATATTTTTCAAAACATCTATAAGATGAAACTCTGCTCTGTCTCTATGTGAAGATGTTCCTCTGCTCAAGACTTTCGAGCTGTTCCCCCAACTAAACTCGAAACTAAAAGGGATCAAGCATTTATGGATCATGGTCCTGAAATCCATCTCGTAAGGAAGCAAAAATAAATAAGATGTTATGACCCCAGTCCACATTGAGAAGGATAGAGAAGTCTGAAGGAGACCATCATTTTTGCAGAGGGGTCACTCTCCCTCGATAAGAAACAAGGCTGCCTCTGCGCTCTGAGAGCTGCACCGTGGAGAGGAGAAAGACCTTGAGAAGACCAAACTGAGGAGCTCCCCTGTGTGTGCAGACTGTCCGTGTCCAGAACAAGCTGACCGCTGAGAACTTCCAGGAGCCACTGAACAGCAACATCAGAGACAGGCTGAGTCACAGACCTGGTTTTTCACAAGGTTATGTTGAGGAACAAGACCGCTGTCTACTTCTATGTTGTACATCTTGTTTTCTAATAATATATAAATAATGAGTTTGAATTACAGATTAAAAGAGTTTCTCAGTGGGTCATTACTGAAAATATATGTCTGTTGTAAATATGATTGAAATGAAAACCTCTGCTATTTGCTCCTTTACAGAACACAGGAGCTAATGTTAGTTAGCTACAATGGGTTCCCACAATGATGCAGTTTCTTGGTTTTAAAAAAAAAGGAGAAAAAGAAAAACATTAACATGTTCACAGAAACTTATTCATGTGTTAGGGTTAGGGATTTTCAAACACTCACACGTCATTAAAAAATCTCAATTCTATCTCATGCTGGAGGATTAGCTCATCATGTCACTTGTGATTATGGCGGTTTACAGTGTGTCTGTAATGCTTTGGTATTTAAATACCAAATTGTACAATACAAAAATGAGAAGAAATCATGTTTCAGTAAAATCCTGGATAGCAGCTGACTTAAGTTTTTATTCTGTCTCATTTGGAGTCTGTCAGTAGAATCAAGTCATGTCAAATTTAATTTCAAATCATAATTTGCTTCGTAACGATCTATACATGTTATACAGTAATACCCTCTGTCCACAACTCTTGAAAAACTCCATATTTATATGTACAGAGCAGATCAATAAAACTACATTATATACAACTAATGACCACAGGTCATAATTATGAAATATTTGTAATATCTCTAGCATATATAATCACCACAGACTGCCCATGCATCATGTTCTGTTGGTTGAACATCAGGTAAGGACAGAAACCAGACTGAAGCCTTTACTAATGAACACATTTAGGAAAAAAAAGAAATGCATGATGGATCCTGGAGGACGCTGAACAACTTCAGATGTCACCATGTGGGACCTGAGCCATATGACCCCCCTCCCCACCAGGGAGAAACAGCTTGGAGGCATATGGAAACAGAAACATAGCAGAGAGTCACAAAGTGTCTTGTGCAATGAATAGATCAGGAAAAATGCATGCAATGTAGATTGAAATGCATAACATAAAAAACATGGGTGCAGCAGGATGCTGAGCAGCTTCGGCAAAGAGGTAGAATCAAAGCAGAGCTGGACTTATGGGAGCAAGCATGTTTTTTTCTGGACATAGAGTAAGAAAACAGCAAGAAGAGCAGCAGTAAAGCAAGTATATTGTAGTGGTAAAACTATTTTAGCTTTAGCTGTTAGCTTTTGATAGTGTTTTGATGCTTGTTAATGCCATCAACACTGCCGATAGCCAGTATTAAATTACTGTAGGAAAAGCTGACGTGATCTCTGTGGGTACCAGTGAGTGTGTGACACTGTGTTAAAAAGGTCTAGTTGCACTGAAGAACTCACTTCTTACCATGATAACACATGCTGCCATAACCAAGAGCTTCATTTTGAAGAAGTCATAGATTTTTTTGCTTTAACCTAACAGCTGAGATCAATTCTGTAATCACCTTGAAGAAATGTTGCAGAACTAAAAGTCAGCCTGCTCTTTAACTCACCTCCAACTAGAAGCATTTTACTTGCCACCAAACCCTGAAATTACCTGTAACCTGAGCCTGATTCCACCGCTAACCCCCAGACAACATGCACAATTAGCTCTGTGATTTCTATACTTGAGGGTATATTGGGACCACACGTGTACATTTCTTAATCACACTGCACACATGCCCACACGCTCACACATACAGTATGTGGGAGGCGGAGGAGTTTGACTCCACACGCTGTAGTTCAGGGGGGCGGGGGGGGGGGGGGTCTCAAAGGGAGTGCGAAGAGTTCATTTCGATTTATTAAAAAGAAAAAATAATCTGGTGTGAAGAATAAAGGGATGTGTACCTGCTGGGACCTGTATCTTCCACTTCATTTGCATGAAGGTCTGTACATCAAAAGTCATGGATGCCCTCTTTAAAATATTCAAATGCGGCTTGCTACAAGCTCCATCACTGCTACTATCAAAGGCAGATGGAGGCAGGGAGAGAGCCAGAAAGCTCTTTTTTTTCCCCCCACTGGTCAGCTCGACTGTTCTCCTGCCTGCGGGCCTGACAGACTGTCATTCTATAGGGCACCCCCTCCCTTATCTCCCAGGAGGATATCACGCTGACATGCGCCAGCTGAAGTGAGCATGACAGTGGACGTGTTGAGGAAGATGTTTCTCCACGAGAGCAGAGCCGCTCGGTCCACGTCGTGGAGGAAAAAACTGCTGCCGTGGCACTTCTGCCTGCATGTGCGAGGAGGAGGCGGCGGGGACGGACCAACTGGCTCGCCGGTGTCCCATACTGCACACAACATGGTGTTCCTCTGCCGCAGCTAGCGTGTCAAAATATTTAGAACACATCCAGGGACATGATGGGCATTGTTTGACTACCACATGGGGCATGGAACATAATCCTGCTAGTTCTGTTTACCAGTTTATGGTTATGTCTTTGTGGTGTGTGTGTGTGTGTGTTTACAATTATATGTATATAGCATCGTGTGTGTGTGTGTGTGTGTGTGTGTGTGTGTGTGTGTGTGTGCCAGGTGCTTCTCTGTGTGGGTGTGGAATCTTTTAGCCCTCACATATGCTCAGACTAAAGCGTAATAAATCAAATTAAAAAGTAATACTTCTGCAGTGTTTGTAGGCAAAGCAATCTCTAGCATGTATCATCACCACAGATTGCCCATTCATCATGCTCTGTTGTAGGTTGAACAGTATTGTCAAATCGACAAATATCAGGTAAGGAGTGAAGTTCGACTGAAGCCTCTACTAATGAACATATATTTAGAAAAATAGATGGGCCTTGGACGACCCTCCAGAATATTATTACAGTCTGAATGGCTATTTGGCCATTAATCAAGCTGATTAATCAGACGCAATTAACTTTAAAGAGAGAGCTGTATTCTTTTATGGGATGCTAACTCATTTTCCTTATTGCTTGGAATGTTAATGGTGAATTCATCCCTAATTGTATCTCTTTTTTTATTTGGTCTCACAGGATTTGATTTTAAATGCCATCATGGAGTTTAATTAATTCTGTCTTTACGCCACAGTTAAACATGTAACACCAATAAGCAACAATCCCTGTGGTTGTTGTAGCTCGGTCAGTGATTTGTCCTTTATGCAAGCACAGTGACTGGCAATGTGAAAACTGTCACTCACTGGAGGAAGGTGCTGTGTGCCAAAGAAAAAAAAAAAAAGATTTTGTACCGTTTCTCACTTACCCATCTTGTCATAGAATCTAGTGGGTGACTTTCTTATATAACAGGAGGAGGTCAAGGTGGATGGATGGGTTAAGTAACACACTTTAACAGCACAGTGTTGCAAAAAAGCTGTGAGTGAAACAAAAAAAGCATTGTCATTCCATAACATTAACCATGTTTTTATTACTGCAACCATGACAACAAAGGTCCCCCAACCTTAACAAAGCAGTCACGATAACCCAGGTCACAATCTTTCCCTAAATCTAACCACGTTGTGTTTGTGTCTAGACCTAACCAAACCTTAACCTTTGGATGTCACATGCAAAGGAAAATGCTTCTTCTCTGTCTTGGGGGACATGGATAAACTGTGTATTTTGTTGTTTCATATGGAGGGCTGATAATGTTACTTTCATGTCAGTGAGGTGTGTTTGCAAAGAAAAGTTAAATAGGAGCACAAAGAATTCAAAGTTTGTGTTCATGTGGAAGATGATAAATGGTAAATATACTGACTTATATAGCGCCTTTCTAGTCTTTTCAACCACACAAAGCACTGTACACTCATGTCACATTCACCCCTTTCATACACTGGTGACTATACAAAGTGCCACGTGCTCATCAGTAGCTCATTCACTCACATTCATACAC
>JBCAUF010000039.1:1663059-1677215 GCA_038406115.1 Haemulon aurolineatum
GACAAACAGTGGTTGACAACTGTTGGAAAGGAGGCTTGGCCAACTGAGTATAAATGTAGTGGGAGTGGACATCCTCTAGGTAGACTGTTGCTGTAATTTTTGTCTCTGTGTGCCAGCCTTCAACAGAGTGTCACTGTAATAAGCCCACGTCAGTGTAACCAAGACACAGTCTTTTTGATTCAGTGAGTAAAATGGCTAAGATGCTGATAAAATCGTGCCATTACCCTGCAGTAGACTGACTTCCAGCCCCCCTGCTGACTCACATTCTTCTCAGAATCTTCATCGCTATTTCATATACGACGAACATCGTACTCACAATGCAGTCTGCACTTTCAAAGACCACAAAACAACAAGGCGGCAAATATCACAATATTAATATATCTCTGTGCTACTTAGCGGCATATTGCACTGCAACAATAATCTAGAGCTCTTTTGAAGACAGAGACCTTGACAGAATCCCCTGTGTGGTCCTAAATGTTTCTTCTTCTACACACTGGTCCTCTTCTCTCTGCTTACACAATAGCCAAGCCATAATAATACTTTTAAGCCAGTTCAGTGAGATTACACTTGGGTTCCCCTGAAATATCACATTGTATGTAATGAGATCTCTGATCATTTGACTGGACCCATGAGGAATGTTATTCAACAGAGACTTGATTATACGTACAACACCATGAAGGTATTTTCTGCACTGCAGTCGCTTGAACTCCTACTTTTAATTGTGATCTTTTGTGAACCTCTCTACAGGTGTTCAGTACATGCCAAAATGAATCTTTAAAATGGAGTACTCAAGCTGAATCATCAGTGTCACTGACTGCTACATTTAGCAGAGTGGAGCTGTAGAGTTGGGTGGTAATTGTCTGTTATGTGGCTTTGTCACTTCACACAACCATTTGAACATGACACATAATAATTTGGCCCAATCTCCACATAAAACACAATGAATAACTGTGCAGATGTATTAATGGGGTAATGGGGTTTTCCTTACATACCCATTATAGAAGAATCAAGAGGAAGAGGAAGAGCAACATGGAGAGGCAGCAGTGGCACAGAGGAGATGCTGATTCAGATGCACCTTCAGGAGTGAAACCAAAGCAGCGACGGAGTTATTGAAAGTGTTTCTGTCTTGGAAATAGCATATTGTTTAATTAGTTTGTTTAACAGTAGCCCGTACCTCACTGAGGCTTTGAGTCACGCTGTTTGCTTTCCATTTACATCATTTTCCTCAGCTGTAATTAACACAATGATTCAATGTCTTACATTTCTCAGTAGACCAAACAAAACTATGAGAAAATGAAACTGCGCGAGGCTGTAAACAGTGCTGAGGTATGCGTGAGATGATGTACATAATAAATCAGCTTTGTACCTCTGTACTGCACTCCTTTAAGTCCAAGGTAATGAATGTCACTTGAAGGACTCGGTGCAGTCTGGAAAAAGGATGAGCGTTCAATTATTGTGGAGTTAGAGCAATTTGAAAAGGTTTCCCAGCCTCCCCCCGCCTGGAGCGTACGTGGAGGCTGCCGTTCAGTCTATTTTGCTGTCTGCATATGTCACCTGTAACATTAATTTGAATAATAACTGAATGGTCTCCCTCCACTGTTACTTTCCCCTCCATTGCCCTCGTGGCCCTCTGCGGGGTGCGAAAGGTCTTCTCATTTGCGTCCCCATTGTTCCGAACACGTCTGTGGGCGTCGCAGAACCTTTCAGTCTGGACAGATGCTGAATGTCAACACTCTGAGCAGTCAACAGGGGATTTTCTACAAGATTCCCAGCACATGAGAAAACCTGGACTTCACCCCTGATAAAAAAACCCCACAGAATTTGACAGTGTGAAATAGGATAACTGGATTTTTTTCTTTAAATTGCAGGTTATTCAAAATGATAAGGAAAGGTAAGTAGAGTGCACTCTGTAATCCTCCTCCTCTGCAGCTCTGGTTAAGTGATTCACTTCCCATCCACAGCCTGCTTGCTTGACGTCTGCACTTTGCTGGAGTTTTGGCCGAAACACCCGACTGAAAGCCTACAAATGCAAATTAAAATAACAGCCTCGTCGCTGTGCCATAATTCTGCTGTGACAGATCGACTTGGGAACACTTCAACCATTCTTCTCCTCTTCTTCTTCCTCCAGCTCCTCATGCTACTCATTAGGCCCACAAATAAAGCTCCCGCTCAAAAAGTTTGGGAGAACACCACATCATGTTCTTATGTACGTGGAATACAGACATCAACTTTTCTCTCCCCCGGATCCCCCACACCATATCTTTTTTTCCCCCCCTTTTTGTTTGGGATTTCTTGTGAAGTTGGCACACTTCAAAGCCGTCGGATTGACAGCGCTGCAGACTGAAAGATCCTATTCATCTGCCTGGTGGAATTATGCAGACATCTCTCTTGAGCACCACTTCAGAACCTTGCTCTCTTTACTTTAAATATCTGGCCTCTGCATGACACCCTGCAACATGCCAAAAAAAAGCATCTCTGAAGGAGAGGAGAAGGAAGAAAACTCTTGAAGAGAGAAAAAATGAGCTGGTTTAACACAATATTGCACATCAGTTAAACACCCTACGAGCTGTTAAGTGGTATGACACTAGCGAGCTGTTAGAGGAAAAAAAAAACACAGCTTTCCTTTGCCGAAACTGCACAGAGGAATGAATCTGCAGGAGTGCATGGTGATGACACAAACCCCGTTGCCAAAAAATGACAAGTAAGACCCAGCAACGACGCGCCTCGAGTGAATTTTCTGCCTCATTTTGTCCCTGCCAGTCTCCCAGTCTTGGGTGAGCTGCTCCATGGCGTCGTCCCCGCGTCCAGACTCGAGACTCGAGACTGTCAAGAGTCGCCCGGGCAGGCCGAGCACGAGCGGAGCGGCTACTCAGCCCTGACCTCCCTCACAGCCACCGGGCCTCCTGCTACGGAGACCGCCGCACCGCTCCTGTTATGTCATCTATCACAGCTGTCATAATCCTATCTGCACCAATATTACAAACAAAGCCGGGGCGCCAGGGCAGTTTATCTAACACAAATCTCCACAGTGTGGTGTCATGAGGCCTGAAGCAGCCAATAATGTCACAACAACATTAACAGATCTAATATACAAGCAATACCTATTAAAGAATCTGCTTAAAAATCTGCTTTATTTCAATGTATCTTTCTTTTGACATCATGCATAATTCAAAATATTTGGAATAAATAAATAAGTAAATAAAATATGATGATGATTTTTGGCACGGCACGGCAATCATTGTGGTCATTTCAACCAAATTACAATAACACTTATGTCAATGAGACATAGAATTTCATATGAGGAGTTAATGAAAAATGCACGTGAAGAACACAACAGCAGTTTGTACCATTTATACAGCATAACCTAGAATATGTTTAAATCCTCAGAGCATTTATCAAAAATATCTGCATAGCCAAACATCACTTGGTTAGGTTAGAAAATGTTTCTCTGTGACCCTTTAAGGCTGTATTATTTAATCTATTGGCCACTTATGAGCATCTGAAAAAGATGAGGCCTCAGCACCTAGGTCACCATTGAGTTGGTAAAGTTATAATCTACCTGATGAATGTAAGTTGAGTCATTCATTCTGTTCTTGGCTCTGATTTTGACTCCATCATCGTGAGAGAAATATCTGGCTCTTCAGCATCGAAATGTTCCACTCTGCTGAGTTTGTCTGTCTGCCCTTTGGTTCTGGACAGACAGTGTACAGTGGTTTTATGAAGGTTTTTACACAATCTTTTATTGTTAGGTTTTTTTGTGGAGACAGTTTACAGCTGTTAACACGAGTGATAAAAAAAAAGCCATTTATTTTGAGGAAAACAACTGAAAATCTCTTTCTTCATTCTACCTTCCTCCTGTCCCAAATTAGTCTCTAGTTATTCCATTAGCCCACTTTGCATATCATGGATTTCAGAATAGTATAGCTCATTCTTTCCCAATGTGGGCCTACTTTATTATATAAAAACAACATACAGCTCAATATGCGACTCATTTGACTCGATGACTTGCAGCCTCCTGTTTCTCCTCTTCCAGCCTGAGCCGGGATCAGTCCCACTGACTCGACTTTGTCCGGCTCGCCCGGTAAACAATGAGCATTTATCACAATGTGCTCCCAATTATTACCATGTGGACCTTGTTAGCCATTTTATGTAAAACGCATCCCCCTAAGAATTGTCTAATGATGAGCATGCCGGTTTGATGACAATTACATTCAGTCAGGTTGAAAAAAAAAAAGTTTGGCGCAATGAGATCTAAGATTAAGACCATCCAGCATAGATGCAAGCAATATGTTGTGACGAACGTTGCTTTGTAGTATAAGCTGCGATGGCTGCAGCAATTACAACAGCGTGATTACGAGACTAATTGGACATAACAGAGTAATTGTGAGTTAAACCGCCACAGCCGCAGTGGTATGAGGAACATCCGCTGAGCGCACAGAGGATGAGTGTGCTGCTGTTGCTGCTGAGCTGGCTCTTCCCTAAACAGCTTGTAATAATGTTGGCGGTGCAGGCAGCGCTCACATCACATCCCCACAGCGGACTGATGCGCCCACACCCCTTTGGCTAAAATGCACAACAGCTGCTCTGGAGACAGATGAACGGTGAGGCGGAGGAACCCGTCTGACCGTTTACCTCCGACATCATCCATCATCGCTGACAGCTCTCCATCATTGCTCATATTAATAAAACCTTCCCATCAATATTGTGGGCCGGGGTGTTCCCCAGTGAGCTGCTCTCTGTCTAGGAGTCTTTGCAAAGATGTACTGCATATTGTACCATAAATCTAACCTCTCATTGGTCAATGAATTAGACCTCATACCCTGGAGATAAACAAGATGTTATAGAGGGGTTGTACAAGTCTGCATGTTGTGAAAGACTGCCAAGTATTTGTATGTTCACATTACATGTGTAGTAATGTGATCATTGTCCATCTTGATCCAACTTTGGTGATTTGCAGGAGGCTATGACTGGAGTATTCTTTGTAGAATAAGAGGTTTATTGGAGTCCATTGTTCCAATCTGTAGGAAATGCTGGAAAATGCTCTGTAAGAATTCAGCGACATTTAAAACAAACATGGAAAAAACACACCACTTGGAATAAATGTCTGATGAAGAAACACTCAATCCTTTATTACTTATTGTTTGGTTGGCCTTTAGTGGTCGTATTTGGACAACTCAGTCTGCAAATATTGGAATCAGCCGACGTTCATAAATTCAATTTGAATTCATCCTCTGGGGACAACATCCACAGTTTATGATAAAATCTGGCCATTCACTTTGGAGATTGATCTGGAATTTTTTATCTGTTTTTAAGCTCAGGGCTCTGTTACAGGGAGGTCAGGGGTCACCAGAGTTATTAGCAATCATTCTTTGGGGACTACGAATATTTATAGAAAATTTCATAGCAATCTCCCCGCTGAATTTAGAGATACCTTACATGTTGATATTATGGCCCGAGGAAGCAATTTCCCAAGAAGTATGGCGATTTGTTTTCTGGACACCTTGTTGTGTATCAGTGTGTTGGCTAATAGGAAATTCTGACCGAGTTGTTGTGGCACAGGACAAGTTAGGAGGTCACAAAAACCTTGCTTTGGAACTCCATCTTAGATGGATGGACAGCAGAAAAGACCGATCAGATGACATTACAATCAGACCCTGAAGACAGGCAGTTAGAGAGAATTAAAGAGAATTAACTTCCTTTGTTAGCCCTGTTTCCAGGGCTGGAAATTTAAGCCTCCATAATTTGCCAGTGATTAAATCAATAGACCTTGCTGGCACACGTTGACTTTGACGGCACAAAGCGCAATGCATGCTGGGCAGATATGGCGATTGGCAACAACACCAACAACAATAGATACGGAATTTAGCCTAACAAACTCTTTAGTTCATGTCATTCAGTATGAATAAACATTTAAAAACATGTTAAATTATATATATATATTGATATATAAGTCGCACCTGACTATCACTAAGTCGCAGGAGCAGCCAAACTATGAAAAATGTGCAACTTATAGTCCAGAAAATATACAATATAAGCATACTAAATATGCTAAAATGACTACACTACATGTGTGTTATGATGTGTGTGTGTCAAATTATGACTTTATTCTTTAAGTCTGCGACCAAAGTCAATGTAACTTTACGTTAGCGCCACAAATCCCTGAATCCGCACAACCCCATGATGCATTGTGCCGCATTAGGCTGTTTACGTCACATTCAATAGAGAATGAAAAGTCCCTTAAAAGCAGACAAAAATGCCATGCCCTGCATGTAATGCTACACACTTTTTTGTACAGTACAGTCATTTTAGAAGATGTTCTGATCCTGATCTGTGAAAAAAGCCCTAAACTGCTACTTCTGGAGTAGTACAGTGAAATACAATTTGCACACCTTAAACATTTTTCGGTCTGGTGGTAAAGGTGTAAGGTGTATTAATGTCTTCAAATCGAGTATTCCATGCTGCTGTGTAGCCCTCAGGAAAGCTGGAATTCAAAAGTGCTTTGGCTTCTGAGCCGCTCGGGATGCACTTTCGTCACCAACACATCCAGCACAGCTCCACTTCTGTGGGAAACACAGGATTGGAGCAGATTATATAAGTGTTAGTCTTGACGGTCTGTGATGCGGATGTGACTAGAATGAGGCATTGTTGGAGCTCTGTGGAGAAGTTCTGAAAGCAGAGCATTCCTCAGATGTAATCTCCTTTGCCCAGATGAAAGAGCCAGTCATAACGGACCATCTCCTGCTTATGAGGCCTCTATGGAGCAGGTCTGTAGTTTAGAAGGAGATTACAATGGATTTACTACTGATCTCACACAGTCCTTTGCAACTCCCCCACCCCCCACTACCTTCACCTCCCAAAAGTACCACTCCGTGTGTGCTGCAGCCAGTTGTCACCAGCTTTGTTATGGCTTTGTAGGTATTGTGGAGTAGCGACGAGATCGAAAGCTTTGAGCTAAGTGGAAAACTTGCTCTGCGGTCAATCAGAGGGAGCTGCATTTATGCTCCCCACAACAACACAAAGCTGCCAAACAGTGATTCTCTCCCTCAGCTCAGAAGTTTGTTGAAATCTGGGTCACTTTTTCACGATAATGGGGTGAGGATGCAGTCATAAGGATGAGGTCACAGTGGGGAATCGCTCAAATCCTGCTCTGCCCCTGCTGATGAAAAACCTACTGTCTCTCCTCCAAAATGCAATATAGGTCAGTCCTGCAAGGATCCGTATGCTGCACATACAAAGGGGGTGGGGATTGGTGGGGAGGGAGGGGGTGGTGGTGGCTGATGAATAATTAATGCAACCGGATAGTTGGGTGAAATAATCCGATGTTTGTGTACCAAATCAACGGGATGAGCAACACCTAGCTGAGCTTGCGGCGTAGCCTCAAAGGGCACGTATCAGGGGACAGAGCTAAGTTGCGCGTGATTAGTCATGTTTATTACTACAGACATCAGGAATCTCCCGTAAGGAGAAACTACAAAGAGCACGAGAGAGAAGCAAGAGTTTCATCATGCCGCTTCACTACATGCAGGTGAATTCATCATGACAACACATTTGCTTATTTGGCATCCATTGTATTTGGCTGCAACCTCTTTTTTAAAAAATAATACTATAGGCTACTGTGCAACTAATTTGCAGTAACACATATGTTCTATCAGCAGTGCAAAGCTAACCAGGTTACGCTCTTTACATGCTTTAAATGAATGTCAGCAAAACTGTCGATCTATTTTGTTTGCTGCTGTGTAATCACAGCTCCTGGCAACTATTCATATTTTTTATCTGAAGACTAAAAACATTTTTCTCTGTGGGCAGCTTTCCCCCATTGGTTTTGGTGATTTCACATGATGGATTTTTGTCTGTGTTTTTTTTTTTTAAGTTTTTAAAACTCTGCCGGAAAAAAAGTGCAGTAAACATATTTCTTTGCACCAATCAGGAGTTAGCAACATTTGAATCAGCATCTGAAGACAGTTGGTCATTGGTCGGGTTTGCTCAGACTCTCAAATCTGATTAAACCACGCCCATATGTTCCTCAATAAGCAGATTAGTTGAGAGTTGTTTGAATGTATTTAATTATCTGAGTATTTATTATGTGAATAATTTTACATACAGGTTATGGAATGAATATGAGTAGCATAAGAAGTACTTAAAGGCAGAAATTAGTAGGATAAGTCCATTTGTAAACGTAACATTCATAGTTAGTCTACTTACGATCTGGAACCTGGTCACTAGGGTTAGGGTTAGGGCTAGGGTTAGGAGACCTCCATTCATCGTTGATTTAAAATGGCACTTCCAAGAAATGGGTTCCTGGACGTAATCAATTAGTATTGCGATTAGAGCTGTTAGGGTTAGAGCCCCACCCTCACACCCTACAGACTGATATTGGCTGGTAACTGATTCTTATGCCACTTGTGCAGCTTAAACAAATCGACAAATGCAACAGTGAGATCTTGTTTAGCTCTGCTTTTGGTTTGTGAGAAAAATATCTCACTCTGTAGCTTCTAAATGCTCCATTTTGCCAGCGAGTATGGACTTAGAAGATTTTGTAGAGCTAAAGGAGAAGTGATGAGTTGATTAACTCCTGTGGATTTGTCACCATGAGCGACAGCTTTCCCATGACACAACATCCATCTTCATATCTGTGAAGATCCTCAGTCATCCAGGTCATCGTGTCTGAGGTTATCATAGGCAACCGGATCTGTGTGAGATCTTGAAGACAATTCGTCTTTTCTTCAGTTCTCACTGACAGGTGGGAAGTCCAGGAATTTAGTCTCTGTTGGGTCATTAACACCTCATGGGGCATGTGACTCACAGACCAACCCCTGCATCAGGTGGGCAGTTAGGATCATGACTAAAGGTGTGAATGACAACATCCATCCATGAACATCAGTGAACACCCAACATTCATTTTCATTTATTTATCCATTTATGATATTGATAATGGATAACACACACTCTGGTCTCTGGTCCTGCCGTGACCTCCCCTGAGCATCTGGGTTTTAGGGACGTGAGCCAGTTGAATTTTGGGTCTTTGGACTCATGACCCCAGTGTTTGCCTTCACATTGTTGGCATCATCAGCAACATCTTGCTGTGCAAATAAATAAACCCTAGATCATCACTGCATCATGAAAACTTTTTGGCAGAGAGAGGGAGAGTGACTCAAACATTCTACACTCATTTTTGCAGTCTGAAATAAAGACTGCATGCTTTTTAAAATGTTTTCTGGTATTTTTTTTCTTTTAATTATCTTTCTCGGTCATTTGTGCTGTTTTTCTGTTTAGCTGTCTTGGCACCTGATAACATTTCCACTGGTCATTCCATTGTCAGCGATAATGACAGTGGCGTTCTCTTTAATCTCTCTATCACATGAATTTTGGCATTTTTCTTTGTTTCTGCAACCTGCTTCAAACCTGTGGTTGGAGGGTAAATAGTGATGTAAATCAAACAGTAAGGCTGTTTCAAAGCTCCAGGTGGCTCCTCAGTGTAGCATAGTTTCTTTAACTGAGAACTGGAGAATGAAGGCTGCTGGCTCAGCCTCATTGTGGTACATCCCTCCTGCTTCCTACTCTGGAGTCTCTGTTTTCTCCAGTTTCCATTCATTCCTCAGTCCTTTGATCTAATGTAATTAGCTTGTTCCATTTGTTAAGACAACAGAACTTGCTGTCTCACTCCTCTATAATAAGAATATCTGATGTGCCTGTTGTGTCACAATGTCTTATCGGCTTCCGAACACGACTCTTTCAAGCTCATGAAGACCTCATTTACCAATTATGTACAGATGATAAATCAAAGACTGCTACTTTGTTTCACATTAGGCTCTCTTTTTTTCCGCCATTCCTTGTTATGTGTTTCATGTTCATTTATTTTGCATGTACCACAAATAGCTGACTCGAATTCGTTGAGCTTTCATAGTCCTTGTCTATATGAATTAAATCGGGGGGGCCGAGCACTATTACATGCAACGTTAAGTGATTGCGAAGACATCAAACGGGAATGAAGATAGAATGAACCACGGCGCCTTGAAGAGCCTCTCCCATCACAGAATAAAGGATGAAGGGGAAACACTGGGTGTCTTAAAATGTTGACTTTAAGAGAGGAGCAAAAGTCAGTTCTTTCATTTTTCAAATGGGACGCGCATACAAATCATGCCCTTGAATTTTGATTACCAGAGTTTTTCTTTTTTTTTTAATAGCTTAATAGCCCACTTTTATCCTGACATGATATCTATCTGGTCAGTGGTAATAATGTGTGATACATGGATTCATTTCACTGTTATTTTTCTAACCTTTGCCTATACACACTCACAGCATACAAATTTCCACAAAGCTGTTTCTGAGGTCTCTGATGCTCCCACTCAACTGTTCGATACAGCCGCCCTTTGAAATGTGGCCTCTTCCTTCTGATAACCCACAGACTCCAAAGAGGTTGCCAGTAGTTTCAGCAGCTTCCTCTTAATTATTATGCTTGCTATCAAAGAAAGAAGGAAGATTTTGTAGTGGGATTTATTGATAAAAATTACCATAATTTAACATAATACCACACCGATTTTCATGTCAGTCAAGCAGAGGAGAGTAATGGAAAGTACCTCGACACACACAACTGCATACTCGTGCATGCACAAACACATATTGTCAGTATGCTGATTTAAAGGTCCCATATTATACTGTTTTTCAGCAATTTCACACAGCTGTCAGAGGTCCAACAACACCTCCAAACCCATCCATGGTCCTGAATTCCAGCTGTCTAAAAGTCGCTCAAGTGAGCTCTACTGAGAACAGGCTGTTTCTGTACAGTCATGTTGGATGCGTTGTCAGTGTTGGATGCGTTGTCCGTGTTTTTTTCCCCCTAGTAAGCTTCCACTCCGCCGTAGCCTTCCGTATGACCTCTGCCATGTTAACACCGGTTTGAGACTCGGACGTCACCCGAGTCTGGAGAACATAGCAGTGCAGTTCTCACTCGTGAATAAAATGGGCAGTGATTGTCACAAAGGACTGTGTGGCCCTGGAAGTCCACGCATCGCACATAAGTGCAACTCTCTCAGCAGACTGAAGTTCATTTTCCACTTTTTCTTTCACCTCTGCATACAACGCAGGGATAGCATTTCTGAGTCACAGGTTCCAGTGTATGTAGCATTTGGAAACCTTCACTATATGGTCGAAGATCTCTACAAATAAAGCAAGCAATGGACTTGGTAATACTCGCAGCCCTGGGGGATGCAGAATGGAGCTTTGCTTTGAGTACGGTATCGATTGTACGCTGACTTACAGAAGTGTTAGCATTAGCGTGGCTAACCGTCCTCTCCTCCACGGCAACATGAGGATGATGGCGGACAAGGTGGCTGTGCATGTTCATACTTGACTTTTGTGAGACAGTTCTTGCAGATTGCAAACTCTTTATCAAGTGTTCCATTGTCACTTTGGACTTGAAATTTGACGGTGCATCAACTGTTTTTTGTCAGCTGTTCGCTAAATTTCCTCCGCCTTGCGCCATTCCCTTCTTCTTCTCTGCCGCAGTCGACTCTACCCACTCTCATTCACGTTAAGCGCCACCATGTGGAGGCTTGAAGTAGTGACACTGTAAATCAAAATTGTTGCAGGTTTTTGTGAGAGAATCTCTTCGGACCGGCTGTATGTTTATTGTTTAAATATCGGTATATCGTGATATTTCATAGTATCGATAATTTGGCACACCCCTATGCATTATACTGTAGGAATTGCATGTTGGACTACACAATGCATCCATTCATTTAAATGGGTCACTTATTGCAGATATGTCTATTTGGCTCTGTTACTACATCTACCTCTACTCATGGTGGTGCAGTGGTTGCTGTTGCCTCAGTGTAAGAAGGTTCTGGGTTCAGACCCACCATCTGCCTGGGGGGCTGGGGAGCTTATCACTGGGGCCTGAGCCATTCTGTGTGGAGTTTGCATGTTCACCCACATACTGTACCTGCGTGTGTTCTCTTTGGCTGCACTGGCATCCTCCCACAGTCCAAAGACATACAGGCCAATAGGTTAATTGACTCTAAATTGCCTGTAGGTGTGAATGTGACCATGAATGGCTGTTTGTCTCATGTGATGAACTGGAGACTTGTCCAGGGTGTACTCCACCTCTTGCCAAGTGTCAGCTGGGATCAGCTCCAGCCCCATGTCACCCCCCAAAGGATAACTGGTTATGTATTATGAATGGAAAAATGAAACTATACCTCTGCTGCCAACTAAGAGGCAGGACAACAAACGTCATGCCACCCCTCCATCTTCATAATGTTCATACAGAATGTTGAGGGATAATAACATGATATTCCTGCCTTGAACAGGCTGTGTGAATGCGGTTGCTGATGGCTACAGAAGTTGTTGGAAGGCACCTTTGACAGAGCTGGGCTCAGCGATTCAATGAACTTTCCCAACGGCAACTTTGCTAATCATAAAAATGGATCGTTTTTCCAGTAATAAAACATGTGAAACAAACATACCATGAAGAGAGAATTGTTTATTCTTTTATTCTGTTTGTTTCAGCTCAGTCTGAACAAGATGTGAAAAATTCATTAGATTCAGGTGTTCCCACATGACAGCAAGCAGCGCTAGTCAGCTGGTTGCAGTTTTCATCTTTTTATTTATGTTTAACCTGGACTTCACAGTATGGGCACCATCAGCACGCTGAATTATTTATGTAACGACTGGCCTAAATTTTGAGTTTGCTTCCTATATGCACGAGTCGAGGCAGCGTCTGAATACTAATGCAACATGAGTTCAGCGAGGACATGAAGTTCCGGCCTCACTTTTTATTTTATCACCATAATGAGGCAACAAAATTCACTGTCATAGGAGCCGGCTTGAGAAGCTAAGGGTCACCATAAACAACAAAGGCTAGGACTTTATGAGACCCAGGAGATAAATATGAGCTGCAGAAAAAGCATTCTTGTTAGAGAACATATGTTTCACTTGCATCCCCTGTGTAAAGGTCACAGTGAGACAGAGTAATGGCCCCAGCATATTCATTGCTGCGTGTCTTCATCCAGGCAACCATCCATTTGCTGCAGATGAGCGGGGGGGACCCCCACATCATTTATGATGGTGAAATTATGTACTCAGTTGCTGCGAGGGGAAAAGCAGAGTTATGAGTTACAGTATTATGACTTTCCAGGGTCTAATGAAGACATCACTTTGCTGCTAAACTGCATAACTGTTGCTTTCTTGTGCCATATTTAAGGACATTATTGAACATTTGGACACCATTCGAGAGCCTAGGCAGCTATACAGCATGTTTTATAGTCATATTGTCACCATTAGTGCTGCCTTTTATCCATTTCCTCGTTGAATCTATAAATTGTGCATCCTAAATGGGTGTTAATTATTTTATGATTTTTTCATTGGTGTCCAATGAGCTGTAAGAACATTGACAGCCTTCTCGCACCACTTACAAGAATTTAATTTCACTTTTTCCAAGAAGACAAGTAAGCAAGCTAATTAGAGTAGAAACACAACAGAAAGGAGAAGGTAGCATATTATGATGCCAGACTGGGTCAGTTTATAATTTGAGGTTTTGGATGGAGAAGAAACCGAGTCAGTGCGAGGGTGGAGGATTCTTTCCCAACTTTGGAAAACGACTTCTGAGAGCCAAAAGACAAAAAAACCCACAACAACTCCAACAGCCCCTTGCAAATATCTGAATGTCATGCTGTGCTCCGGCGTTGTTACTTGAAAGTTGTAATCATTGCAATCACGCAATCATTACACACTCACAGACTCAAAGGCTCCCCTCGGTTCTGCTTTTAGTGAGCTTCAGCTGGTTTGGCAGTTTGGCCCACAGCTTTACATTTTCTATTCTACGTTCGACTAATTTCTTCTCACATTACTGGCTACTTTTGTCGGTCGGTCCAGCTCCGTCAAAGATCCTTTTCATCGAACCCCAAATTCTCCACTCACGCAACACATCGTCTGCGTTTGCCAAGAGCAGAGCCACATATCGGAGGTAGCTGGTGGAATCATCAAAAGCTAGCCTCGTGTTAGCCATTGTGACAGCGTGTGGTTCAGCGTGGCACCCTCCAACCAATTCATCACCGTGTCCAGGGGGGGATTGGGAAGAATTTCTCCACCGGGACAATTTTGCCCTTGCCGGCCCCATACCAAAATAAATGAATAAATAAATAAATAAATGAATATAT
>JBCAUF010000039.1:1790272-1801967 GCA_038406115.1 Haemulon aurolineatum
ATCCATCTGACGCCCAGGGCTGAGCCCCCCCCCCCCCCGCGCCGAGGGCTTGTTTGTTTCTGTAATTGTCGGGTCGATCCCCACTTCAAACGAGGACGTCCACCCACGCGCCCGCGTACACACAAAGCCCCGATCGCATCCAGCATGTCCACAGTCATACACATGCATACACACACGCGCATAATGAATGCCAATACAGGGGCTGAAATAAAGTCTCATTATTAGGAATTTCGGGTTCGGCCAAAGTGCACACGAGTGCCTTGGGCTTTGAAATAAGACGCAAACAGACATTTAATTAATCTACCATGAATTTTTCAAAGTTACAGCCCTTTAAAGAAGGATTATTATTATTATTTAGTATCTTGGGTTATGGATAAATTATGAAGAGAAACAGGCACAGCATACATGCATTTTAATTAATCTCAGACTGCAGGGGAAGTAAAAAATGACTTTTTATCTGCTGCCAAGTGGTGGACCACCTACAGCAGTGGAGCGACGTCTGCACTGATGAGCGTCACTCGGGCCAACACTGCAGACTGCGTGGACTATTTACAATGCAGCATCGGAATGGCATTTTAAAAACTGCAAATAACTCCACGTTGGTCTCAGGTAAATCCCAGGTTGTCACATTTCACACAGATCCCAGGTCAGAATTGTGGTCCCATGCACATCAGTGCTAAACCATGTAATTACACTCGGTCTTGAATATTAAAGAGTTTTTTTTCTACTCAGACTGTGGGTTGAAGGACATGTACAGATTGTGAAGGGGTCCCAGGCAAATAATTTGTGATTATGAGCTATACACATATAATTTGACTTGATTTGTTTTGAACAAACAGGACTCTGGGCCTAAGTACAGTAAAACTGAGCAGCTGGATATTGGACTTACTCACAAACATACCTCAGACAGTCCTCCTCCTCCACTCTTGTGCTCAACACCGGAGCCCCCCAGGGCTGTGTGCTCAGCCCCCTCCTGTTCACCACCATCATCGGCCGGATCTCAAACAATGATGAGAGTTCATATCAGGATGTGCAGAGAACACCCTACTGCTCAGTGTCAGCAAGACCAAGGAGCTGACTGTTGATTTTACAAAGAAAGAGACAAAGACGACAAACACCCCTGTCAGTGGAGCTGAGGTGGAGCAGGCAAACAGTTTTAGATTCCTGAGATTTGGCATTGGAGAAAACCTCTCCGAATCCTGGTAAAGAAAGAAACAACTACATTTCTTTCGGAAACTTAAATTGTCATGGGTTTGAAGTGAGGTGTGTGTGCAGCGCCCAAAGGATACTATAAGACAACAGCCACTCCGGCCACAGCCTGTTCACCCTGCTGCCATCTGGAGAGAGATACAAAAGTATCTGACTGCATTTGCAGCTTCAGGCAGTGAGAGTAACCACTTAATGTTATACTGTAGATAAAAGCTTTCAACCAAAAACAATATGTGTATGCAACCCTTTTGTAATCGCCAATATTTTGATTAATGACTGTAGCTTCACTGAAATACGATGCTTGATAAAAATCATTTTGTTGTCGAAAGAAATTTTCGACTATTTGGCTCCTTAAATGCAGTCATAGACCAGAAACTTTTGAGAAACACCATTCTGCAATCATTTCAGTAATAGAGAAGAGTGGCTAGCACAACCGGATGTGCTAAATACGTGTCGGTGTGTGTGTGTATACAGGTGCTGGTCATATAATTAGAATATCATGAAAAAGTTGATTAATTTCAGTAATTCCATTCAAAAAGTCAAACTTGTATATTGTATACATTCATTCCACACAGACTGATATATTTCAAGTGTTTATTTCTTTTTATTTTGATGATTAAAACTGACAACTAGCCGTCAACCAGGAAGTTTGAGAGCACTTCATGCTTCCTGCTGCTGACCAACTTTATGGAGATGCAGATTTCATTTTCCAACAGGACTTGGCACCTGCACACAGTGCCAAAGCTACCAGTACCTGGTTTAAGGACCATGATCATCACCATCCCTGTTCTTGATTGACCAGCAAACTTGCCGGTATTGTGAAGAAGAAGATGCGACACACCAGACCCAACAATGCAGAAGAGCTGAAGGCCACTATCAGAGCAACCTGGGCTCTCATACCACCTGAGCAGTGCCACAGACTGATCGACTCCATGCCACGCCGCATTGCTGCAGTAATTCAGGCAAAAGGAGCCCCAACTAAGTATTGAGTGCTGTACATGTTCATACTTTTCATGTTCATTCTTTTCAGTTAACATTTTTAAAAATCCTTGTTTGTATTGGTCTTAAGTAATATTCTAATTTTCTGAGATGCTGAATTTGGGATTTTTATTAGTTGCCATTTATAATCATCAAAATTAAAAGAAATAAGCATTTGAAATATATCAGTCTGTGTGGAATGAATGAATATAATACACAGGTTTCACTTTTTGAATGGAATTACTGAAATAAATCAACTTTTTCATGATATTCTGATTATATGACCAGCACCTGTATATGTATGTATAGGACACCCCTAAAACCTTACTGCTAGAGGTCAGTCAAAACAAACACATGATATGCAGCCAAACATTGTAAACTCACAGGGCTTGATCTGACATTCTAGTAGTCAGCCAGTTGACCCATTTACAAAAACAGGCATATCAAGATTTTCTGTGCTTGTTGCTCAGGTCTAAATAGGGTTGATGGTAATGGTGATGATCTACAGACGTTAGACTGTGCCCGGAGCCGTATCATTGCAAATTACACAGCAGAAGAATCATGACAGCATCTCTGCAGAGGAATGCGTCTTGTATGTGATGGGGCTGAAGAGGCAGAACACCTTCCTGTATGTCTCCTCTCACTCCATCTGGCCCTTGAAGAGATGTCAAAACAAATCTGATCACAGTCTGTACCTCAGCTAAGCATAATGGACTTATTTCTGGTAATTTACCCTCTCTGGTGTTCATACCCTTTAAACACGCTTGAAGAAATAGCTGACTATAAGCATCAGTCAAGACAGGGAATTGCACTCAGTTCCCTTTGTTATGTTAAGCTTCTCAAGCAACAACTGCTCGCTATCTGGTGACAATTTCTGTCTTCTTACTCCAATGAAACCTTGTATTTTTGGGCCAGTTTCCATTACGATAATAGGTGGATCCCAGGACTCTGAAAATAGCTCCCACTTTTTCCTCCACTACCTTTCAACATTCCCGTACTCTTTCTCCCCTTTGTGTTACTTCCTGGCAGGAGAGGAAGTAACCTTCTCACAGAGCCGGCCTGCATCTTGTGAGTCCACGTGTGGAAAAAATGCAGGTGATGAAAATTGTCTTTCATAACACACTACTATATACAATCAAATCCAGACTGTGGTGGTGAAAACAGAACTGAGTTTCCAACATACATCCTGAGTTTCACAATGTGGTGGTTAACCGAGCTGACGGCAATGGGCTCTGACTACAGGCCAGCATTTATTACTGTATATGCACTACAGGACATACTATACAACCCTGCATGGAAGCTATAGGTTACAGGGGGCATTTTGTACCATTTCAGTATTACTGAGAAAAGAAGATATTGCACAAAGTGCTAAATTCTTGAAGAAATATAGTAACATAATGTAAGGTGTAACCATTGTTACAGGTTTCTACTGTCCTCTGAATGAGTTCCGGGAACCAAATTTTGGTGCTGTGTGTGTTCAGGAGGTTATATTAGATACAAGTTTAAGGTTGATGCTGACACCAACTAACATGTCCAGGACCTCATTAGCATTTGGGGGGGGGGCTGGAATCAGCAGTTAGAAACTAAAGGAATTCTCACGGTGCAAGGTTAGCATTTATAATGCATGCTACAGGACTAACTAAACAGCCTAGCATATTAGCTATAGGTTACAGGGACAATTTTGTACCATTCCATTGCAGAAACTATTGGTGCCAAAAACATTGCACAATTATGGTTTTGTAAGACTATGTTTTCAATGTGAATTAAGTGCTGAAATGCCTCCTCCCTTAACGTGCCTTCATAATACCAGTTTCAAAGAGAAATGTATTTCCTACATCATCTACCTGAGACGTAGAGGCGGCGTGCCTGCCACTGAAAACGTCCTGTCAACATAAACAAATTCAGAATGGAGGCAAGAAAGTACACGTTCAGTAGCTGAAAATTATTTTGAGTTCATCTCTGTCAAAGGCAAGAATATTATTGTTAATTGTGCATTATATGGGGGGGAACAAAATGCTTTCCACTGCAAAAAAAAACTCTGCATCCAGTTTATTAAAGCAGCTCAAAGGACAGGAAGTAACTAGTAATGTAACTAGTAACTTAACTAATTACTTTTTAAAAGTAACTTGCCCAACAGCGCTTTCTTTTCTGTTCTCTTTGTTCTCATCTTAATCTCAATAATCCTGAAATTAGCATTGGCCACAAAAAAAACATAAGACCTACCCTGTAAAGGAACACACCTTTAACATGAGCGTATAAAACACTTCATGTTTCATTTGGTTAGCGGTTGATCAAAAGCTCTGTCATTTCACATCTCTTGACAATAATCCCCACCTAAGCAAATGTCTTCAGGGTTTTCAGGCCACAATGTGCAAAGCTAAATTTGTTGACTACATGTGCAGGGCCAGAGGAAAAGTGGAGCGGAAAAGCTTTCGTATCAGCCAATTCTTTCTGCTAACAAACTGCAGGCTGTGAGTTCAAATTGTATTGTTCTAATCTGTCCAAATGAACCCAGATGAGAAAAAGGTTCCAGAGTTTGCACAAACCCAAGCTAGGGGCAAAGACATGATAACCAAACACCATTTGATACAGCCAGTTGTCTCATTTACACACTTTAGCTGTCAGCATTCCCACACGTCTGTATTACAACATGACAAACTAATCAAGTACCATGGGAACGGGGTGAGTCTGGGAGCCATCTGCAGCCGTATGGAGGGTGGGACCGAGCAAAGCTATTCTATTCTGTGCGCCTCGTTCTGTTTCTAATAAGTCATCAAGTACCGTCCTGCAGGCCTCCTGAGCTGTTAAGCTCTTGCTCAAACATGATCCTTGCCATGTTGGTGATTTGCAGGACAATTGGCTCACTGGGGATGGTGAAAAGGTCAGGCTGAGGTGCTTGTCCGGTCGCCTACGTTAAAGCTGATACACAAGAACCCTAATCTCCCTCGGACCCTGCTGCTGGCCACCGGGCTGAGAATACTCTGCTGCTTCACTTTCCCCCAGAAGACGTGACACCTCCTCGTCTGGATTGGGCTCAGTAAGGTTTCACTGTCAACACGCTGCAGTCATTAAGGTCAGTTTAAGGAATTTAGACAGATATATACCGGTAGTCAATCATATGGTCTACTGTCTATGTTCATACTCCCAATCTACATAGATATCAGTCATGATTTTATACTGTTTTTTGTCATGTGCTAGTCAGGTGGTGTACCACTTTGCTTTAGACCAAACATCTCAACATCTAGTAGATGCATTACCATGAAGACACTCATGTCCTTAAGAAGAGGAATCCCAATGATTTAAGTGCCTCCTTGATTCTTTCTCTTGCTTTACCAGAATTTCACTTTGTGATGTTCACCAAGGAAACAAACAAACATTTGTGAGTAATTGGGAACCAACCAAACACAAACCGACTCAAATCACTAATATATTAAAGTAAACAATATTTTGATCCCAGTTCAACAAGTTTTACATGGTTCCCACGTAAGTATAGATACCAACAGGTTAACAGTGCATGACAAAAAAACATCACCTGTTAAACCTTGGCGTGTTAGCTTTATAATTGTGAGAATATTAGCATATTAAGCCATCAGCAGTCACTGTAAACTCTTTTTTTTTTTTTTTTAGCTCACTGGGGATGTGAAAAGGTATTTTGCTTGTTACTTGAGTACTTTTAAAATGTACTTATTCATTTCTTTGGAATGTGGTGGGTGTTATTTAGTGCTAACGGTGGTTAAAAAAAAGAGGGCATGGCTCAGAGAGAGATATGATAATTTTCTGATATTTAGTCTTAATGCTGCTGATTGACATTTTAAATAAAGACAGGGGAAATACAAACAAAGAGACGACCCACGTGAAGCAGGGATGCATCTAGTAATTTACCACATCCCAGATTCCTCTTTTGCTAGCGACGTCCCTGATGCAAAGCAGTCATCACTGTGCTGTTGTATTTGATGTATTTCTCAGGGATCTTTTGTCAAACTGTGTGGCCAGTTGTGTTTTCTGTGGATTTTCTATTGACAACATTTGAATCCATTCAGCCATGTTCTTTCCTCGGTCCCTCCCTTCTCTGTTCATTCCAAGCAACCCACTGTTGCTGCAGTTGAACTGTTGCATTTCTCTGTTGCTTTGACAAGAAAATGTAACACATGTGTATAGAACTTCAATTCATTTGTTTCAGTGCTAAGTATCAAGGGTGGGAAGCTTGTGTTAGTGGATTTTAATTCCTCTCCTTCCCATTGCATGTTGTGAAACATCTTCCTGACCTCAAGAGACACAGGCTGCTGGCACTCTGCATACTGTAGCTGTGTGTGTGTGTATTTCTGTGTGTGGGTGTGTGTTGTGTTTGCATCGTCACCGCCCTGAAGAGAAACTGTGTGTGGCCTTTGCAGTTCTTCACTGAGTCGGGTCTGGAGGAAAGTCAGTAGCTGTTTACCAGAGGAAAAAAAAAAAAAAAGATGAGCAATTTTAGTTGATGTGTCCCATCTCATAAAAAGAGCAATTAACTTGCAGCCAGGAGCTTATGCTCGTCTTCACTTGGCTTCAAGTCAGTATGATTATGTGCACTGTGTAACTTTGGACATTTATCTCCATAAAAATGTCTTTACCTAAGTAAGGATTTTATGTTAAATCCCCAGATTTGCCAAAACAAACTCACCCCACAGAGGTCTTCATGGGTCCAAGGTTGTATTAGATTATAGGTAAAGTATTCAAGACCTGAACCAGAATCAGAGTTGGGCTGGGTCCAAACTATATTCTGATTACAGTCTGACCGGGTCAGGTCAGGTCCCATCTGATTGCAGCAAGTCTATACATGTCTGAGTGGACTCTCTATCAGCTCTCGTCACATGGTGTTTCATACTCACCAGAGGAAAAAATTATAACTTTTTTTTTTTTTGTGGTAGCGAGTGTGAACTGTGAAGTGCAGGAAGTGAGGGTCCCAGGCCCTGTTGATTAGGCCAGCTGCAGTTGGAACTGTTTTTGTGGCACGATGTTTTGACCACAGCCTCCTTCCAGAGGGGAGTGATTCAAAACGTCTGTGGGGTGCAGTTGGCCACAACTTTCCCAGAGGGTGGGGGGGCAGATAACAGCCAATCACTGCCTCTGCAGAGTGAATGACGCAGTCCGCCGTTATTCTTGGCATTGACAGCAGCACGCTCAATGGTGGTTAGCATGAATTCACTGATGTGCAGTGTAGAAGTGCACCATCATTGTCTTTGGTAGGTTGAACTTCCTCAGATGTCATAAGAAGTGCATCTTCTGCTGTACTTTCTTGGTGATGAAGCTGATCTTCAGCTCTGTATGGTGGTGATGGCGCCCAGGAACCAGAGGCACTCCACTCTGCTGACTGGGGAGTGGCTGAGCTCACCTCATTGGATCTTACTGAAATCCACCACCATCTCCATATCTTTAGAGCCGTCAGCTCCAAATTCTTCTATCTGCAACAGGTCACCAGATGATCAGTCACCCTGTGAGCCACCTGTAAATGGGTTAATTCCTGGTGGAGATGAGTCCATCTATAGAGTAATGGTAACGGAAGAGGTCTTGAAGCAGGCTAGTACGTGGTGACCCCAGTGAGATTAGGATAAGGATGTCTATGAACAGTGACAGCTGATCAGCACAGTGCTTTGGGGTGGAAGGAGAGACAGAGTCTGGTCAAGCTCCTTTGCGGGCCCTCTGTCTCTTGAACAGTCTTTGATGCCCCTGTCCAGTATTGGGAGAGTCTTAGTGTAGAAACCCAGGCCTCTGAAATGGTGGGGTAGGTGGAGTTGCTGGGCAGGACTCGGTGGATGGAGTCAAGTTGATGGTCTCAGCATTGTCCCGTTGTCCGTCGAATCAGCGGTAGAACTGGTTCTGGTCTTTGTCCAGACACAAGGGAGTTGGGGGCTTTTGGTTTGTGGTTGGTGATCTGTCTGAGACCCCTCCTATCAGAGGCCGAGTCGTTTGCTGGGTCGGTCTTCCACAGGTCAAAGGTTTAATCTAGACAAAACGTTAAATGTCTTGTCTCAAAAGTTTACATACCCCAGCAGAATTTCTGCTTTCTTGGGCTTTTTTCAGCAACAAAAAACACTTTTTTTCCACTCATGCTTAGTGGTAGTTGCTTTTCAATAAATGGCTTCATTCAATCGCTGACCATGAGTGGAAAAAAAGTTTTTGTGTCATCATTCAAATTCTCTGAAAAAAAAGGCCAAGAAAGCAAAAATTCTGCCGGGGTATGTAAACTTTTGAGCACAACAGTACTTTCTTCTTTCTTTGTGTTTCGTTTCTCTCTGACCATGGCCCAGAACTCTCCTTTTCTTTCTCCCCTTGTTTTGCTCCTCTGTTAGCATGTATTCAGAGGAAGGCTCAGCAGTCATTTGGGTGACTCCAGAATGCACAGGTGCATCATGGTTTCTGACAACTTCCGTGGCAAGTACAGTATATACATTCTCATAGTATGTTCTCGTGGACTAATTTCAAGAGTTAAAACAGCAATATTGTGATTAAAAGCCTGAATTTACCACCAACATTTGAATTTAAGTTCAGTCAACCTGCGTGACTTTGAACCCTCGTCCAATGCAGGAAATGAAAACATAATGTAACATTGTCAGAGGTCCTGTTGTTGCTTCCTCTGTTCCCCGCCTGCTTCGGGGACAGGTTCCTGGAGCTAAATTTAGGCACTACTCAGGAGGTAAAGCTAAATGCTAAATGCTAAATGCTCCTGCTTATTCTGTGTCTTCTCAAGCAGGCTTGTTATGGTCATCACATCACAAACGACCACTATATGCTACATACCATAACATTTCTGATATGCAGCTCTGGCTCAGTGAGTACAGTCAGTGCAGCACTTCAAGAACTCCCCTCCCCCCCCCCCGAGATGCCTCTGTAGCTACACTGAGGGATCGTATTCCCTGACTCCTGATCAGTGCCAGCACTCTGAGCCAAATTGAAATCACTTGAATAGAATAAACTAACTTAACAACAAAAGATGTAAAATCCCAAATGTCCTTGTTTATAACACGCAGTGGAAGCACATGGGAGAACCTTGAATCAAAGTCTCAAGTAAAAGTTGATGGTAAGTCCCTGCTTACAGGTTATTCCTGCAGCAACAGTGTTGTTCTCATGGCTATCATAACTTCATGCTGTCAACAGGGTGACATTATCTTCAGGGTAGATGTTTGACATTAACTGAACATACGATATATGATATGAGGACAAAGTTGTTGTGGTTCAAATTAAAGCAAAACCTTGAATGTGTGATATGAAATATTTAACAGCAGCATGAGAAAAGTGCATGATGTGATAAATAACATCCTCGAGCACATCAGAATGTGTGTATCTGACTGTAGTGGCGAGAAATATGAGGAGAGAAAAGATTCAAAGCCGTGTTTGCAGGTGATGTAGTGTGAATAGCTGAAGGAAAACATTCATGTGATTTCTATTCCGCTGATGGCGTCTCTGCCTATTCAGAGGAGGCTGCTGTGCAGCAACTCAATTCACTCTTCATATGTTTTATGGATTACCATAACTCTGACACTGATACTGACTATTTTGACAGTGTATTTTGTTTCTCCGCTCTGCAGCAGGAACACAGCCACTGTTATTTCAGCCCTCCATGCCTCCACAGTGGCTTGCAGTGCAGGAGGGCACCTGCAGGGCTACAGATGAGACTGCTGATTCGAGGTTCCGGTTGTCCCCAACCTTGAAACGCCCGGGCACCACCCTGTGAGCCACCTCAGCCCACCTCCCCCTCTCCTTCCCTCGCCCATAAATTTTGAGGAAGGGATTATGGGTTCATTTGGCTGTCCGTTTAGCCCCCGCAAAAGCGCCTGTCGGCCTTTGACTGGAGGGGCCTCTGCGACACGAGCCCCGCCGCACAGGGTCTGCATGCTAACAGTGAGCCCGGGATTCAGGAGGCGGCCCCCTTTTTCTCCGTGACAGTCACTGCCCCAGCGCTTGACATGGTGTCAAGCCCAGGTGCCGCGGTGGCTCAGCTCCTCTCAGCGCTCCAGACAGGCCAGATCCAGGCTCTGACAGGCTCGGTCTGTGGGGAGAGGCTGAGTCCAGACGCTGCTCTGACCCCGCTGCCCTCCTGTATGTTGTTTACCTTCAGGTGTTGGCACCTGCTCAAAGAGAGGAAGGAGTAAAAAAAAACGAAAAAAAAAAAAACAGGGGTGTCTGCTTCTTCTTCTTTTCCCAGACAGGAATCAGAAATTGACAATGCTGGGGCTCAAAACACCTCAGCCAGACCTTGGGGGCCCTGTGGGGCTGCCAAGAACTGACTGGAGCTTGACCATGGCTTAAGCAGGTTCTCCAGGCCAAATTGACCTGGATTCATCTTTTACCTTGACAAGAAAAAGAACAGTTTAATCACAAGTTTCTCTGTTGTTGCTTGAAGGGAGAAAACACTTTTAAACACATTTAAAATGTTTGAATGATTTAAGGTTATAGTGTGTTGCATATATACAGGCCATACAACATGTGAAACGACTCTAAGAAGAAAAATGAGTGTGTGTGTTGATCCATGTGTGAGCTCATGCTGTGTGGACAGCACCAAACTGCCACCTTGTTATACCTCACCTTGGAAAGAATGTTTGTTTTTGTTTTTTTTTTTCATTAGCATGATTTGATATCGTTTCCTGCATTTTGTCCAACAATGTGACTTCCAAATGAGAATTTGGAAATACAATGCAAATTTAAATACATTTGGCCTCGCAAATTGGAGGCTAAAAAGACTGGACGACAATTTCAGCAAATATACTTTCTTGCTGACGGTTTACTGCACACTGCTCTATTCTTGGTGAGCATTAGTGCATGAGTAATTATGGAGAATTATTCAACGGGAGCATAATTATGCAAAGTCTTTTAAATGACGGACAAATCTGTCGCATTATATTCATTGTTTTGCAAATGCGGTTGATGGTTCTGTTATCTTTCTCTTGCTCTGCAACACCTGTTTTGTATAATTAAAACAAACTTTGACATGGGATTGTGACTGTGGCAATTAACAGCATCATAAATGCTATTCAAAATCGGAAAATATCTGGCCAATGGCGGCCCACAGGTGACTTCATTTCTCAGGACGACGCGCGCCAAATTAGATCAGAGGGGAGGATTTAAATCTGCATTTTAGTCACAGACTTCAGGATGCAGGTTTGTGTTCAGAATCCTCACGTCGTAACGGTTTTCTGTATTGTTTGCATATTAACTTAGAATTACATGCCTTCATTTTATGTTATGTTCAAAGACACCCACAGCCCTGCCAATCTACCCTCATGTAGAGATATATTTCTACTGTAAACACTAATGCTGTCACACTCCAAATAAAATCTAACAAAATAATGGAGTGATTGATGCCTCAGAGATGCTGGATGCCTCAGCTGTTCTGTTTCATGCCAATTAGCACATACAAGTATACTCTTAGAAATTCAAGTTCTAAGTAGAACCATATAAGGTTCTTCGGCCTGTCCTCATAGGAGAACCCCTTTTGGCTCCAGGGAGAACCTTTTATAAAGGTTTAAAGGGTTCT
>JBCAUF010000039.1:1822659-1833111 GCA_038406115.1 Haemulon aurolineatum
TTTGATCCAGAGAACCCTTTAAACCTTTATAAAAGGTTCTCCCTGGAGCCAAAAAGGGTTCTCCTATGAGGACAAGGCGAAGAACCTTATATGGTTCTACTTAGAACTTTAATTTCTCAGAGTGTAGTTGAAGGTGTTTTTCTCTTTTTTCTTTTCTCGTCACATGAATAGAGCGTTTAAGACGTGGCAACAACATATCACCATTGAAATGAAGCAGCCACATTCTGAATCCACGCTGGGTGACACAAAGTGATGTGATGCTCATGTGGTGACTTTCATAAAGCGTGCCTCTCATTTCTCAGCAGAAGCTTTTTTTGCATGTTGCACCGCTGTCTCCGGCTGCCTCCTCCTTCTCCACAGCCCGTAACAGCCTTTAATAAACCCATTACTGCTTCCTCTCGGAAACGCTTATTGGCATAGTGGAGGGATTTATGCACGAAACACGGAAGGTTATGGGCTTCACACTATTTCACACTGGATATGTTTGGTGACAGCGAGCTGTAATGGATTGAAAGGTGTGAATCCATATGGATTTACTATAGGGAAGTAATAAAACATGTTGGCTGGCTCTTTCAGGGGGAGTGGGTGACCCATCTGCAGACCCTGGAAGATGAACAGTCTTTCTTGGCTTAGCAGGACCGCAGACAGATTTCACATCATCACAGACGTGTGGTTTCAATCCCCACCTTCTATCAAACACATTCAAAGTAGGGTTGCAGAGGTTTTATGGCTCTACTGTACTTTATAACTTTAATGATAATAATCAAAAAGTTTCTCTCGCCTCCTCTTGCTACTTTTACGAAGTCCATTTAGGATTTCATTTTACATTTTTGATCATCTTTGCCTCCACATCACTTTATTGACTGTATAAAAAGCCCACTCTCTCCTCCTCTCTCGCACATTGCGTTCCCAATCACCTGCATCTCTGTCCAATCTCTCTTTAATCCTTCATTTGTGCTTGATTGCTCATTAAACTTTTCTCTCCTTTGGATTCTTTTATTGGCTCCCGCTCCTTTTCGAGTTGAAATGTTTTTTTCAGAAAGACTATTGAGGTTTCTGTCTCTCACCCACACAGTGTTTACTCCTTCACTCTGCAATCTGTTGCTATCAGTTGTATGCAAATAAAGCAAACATGTAAAAGCTGTTAATTCCAGCGAGCCTTAAGCATATGTGACGAGTTAGTCGTGAAAAAAAGCACCAAGAAAGGAGCGTAAAAGTCTTCTGGGTTCAGAATGAAAGTCAGTTAACATTAGAAGGTTCGCCTCTTCAAGGGAAGAAGAAGTCATGGCCTGCAGCTCTTTGGATAATATCTATAAAATCTAAATGCTGCAGTCTCGCCGTGTGTCATTATGGCAGCCAAGGACGTTTAACTACATTTCTATAGCACCTGTGCAAACACTCAAAGCAACAGAGTCAGCATCCACCTATTAACACACACACACACACACATTCATACAGTGGTCGCCGAGGCTGCTCCACAAGGTGCCACCTGCTCATTAGAATAGCTCATTCACACCACACACACACACACACACACACACACACACACACCATGTCACTGGGGTTCAGTATCCTGCCCAATCATTGCTTCACATAGACTGCTGGGGATCAGGGATCGAGCCGTGGATACCTCAGTGCATCTCTCAGACTGTGTGAACGTCTCCGCCCCCCTCCCTCCTCTCTGCGGCCCCCGTTCCCCTCCCACCTCCCCACCCCTCCTCTCTTTATCTACATCACAGAACAACAAACAAAGTCTTGCCTCTGTGGTTCTGACAGCCACGCGGAACCCAAAGTCACACAAGTTAACAAGTGGCATATTTCCACATGCTAATTCAGTCGCTCTGGGAAGTGGGCACGCAACAGTGACCTCTCTCTGAGTCGAAGCACGCCACCGGCATATTAATGCCAATGTAAACATAGTTGAGGGCTGAATTATAACGCTACAACTGCATTTTAATAAAAATGATATACTGTTAGTGCTTGATATTTGTTTTCAGTGGAGCGTTCTCTAAATCTCAAAGGTCAATGTGGTCAGTCCGAGCTATAATTGTGTAAGGAGCCTCAGGGCACATCTCGCATATCTGTGAAGGAAAGGCTTGTGCACAATGGTCACTGCATCGGAGAGTGATGAACTCTCTGAGAAAATGAGTCCAAGCAAGAAATGGTGCTGCAGTGGCCCCTAACTCAGACATGGGTGAATGTAGGAAGAAAGACATGAACATTAGAACAGCAAAAACTGTAGGATGATAAGATGAAACACAAGAAAAATTAAAAATGATTCTTCTAACAAATTAACTATTTCATATGCTGTTCGGTAGTTTAATGCAGTGGTTCTCAAACTTTTTTACATCAAGGACCCCTAAACTGATACAAATTAGACCACGGACCCCCATTTGTCAAAATTTTGAAACAATCACAGGAAATGCACAAATATTTGTTATGAGACTGAATAACATTACTTTCTTAGATAATGTACATTTGAATTAGGGCAAATTAAATGAATTTTTGGAGATTTTATAGAAATGTATAGGAAAAGTTTTAATATTTCTGGAAAGAATTCATGTAATTTATATAGAAAAGTCATTAAAAAAAGGTTGGGGACCCCCTTGAACCCTCTCAAGGACCTCTGGACCTCTGGAAGATGATCATACAGTGTGTTTTATTAAATCTCTATCTGTGCAAAGTAACCAGTAATTCTAACTGTAAAATGAATGTCATAATTGGGAAAGGGGTCAAATATTTCCCTCAGCAATGCAGTAAAAAGATGAATATACAATGACATATAAGTTATTATGAGTTATTCATAGGGAAATATGAAGGGTTCTAATTATTATATCATAAATTATAAGCAAAGAAAAAACTCTAAATACACATGGTGATAGAATAACGTTAAAGGAGTAATTTGTCAGATTATATTGGACAGAACAGTTTTTGTTGATAACTTCATATCACTGTGTTTTCCAGAATGAATGATTTCTTTAAAGACGCTGTCTGAATGTTAAACAGGCTGAACAGAGCGGGCAGAAAAAGCCAAAGACATACGGTGTGAGTGGGATCACTGGAGACAGACGCTCACAGTCAGTGTCGACCAGGCACAATGTGGACGGTGACACATGCTCTCCGGTCTCCGTCCAGGCCGAGCTGTGCGTGAGCACTGTCCGTCCGTCCTGCTTCAAAGCCACGATCCACTCGGCATTCCTCCACGCTCCTTCCCCCCCTGACCAATAATTATCCCAATCAGAAGATAAAAAGGAGCAGAGGGGGCCGGGGCCTGATGTGGGCCGATCCCTATAAATCTTACATAATCCCTTTTGTTTCCCCCAAAGGGCAAAAAGAACTGGATCTGGAGTCAAAAGTGCACACGGGGTGTTTTAATGACCGAGACGAGCCCAGAAGTTTGGAGCTAGCCAGTGGCGTCTCATTAATATATACGCATAGGCTGGAGCCGGTGTTAAAGGATGACTACCTGCTCCCATATTCCACCTCAGTCAGTGCTGATGTACTGCGGCTGCAGCGCGCGCTGATGAGGAAGGAGTTTAGGAGAAGGCGAGCGGCGATTGATGTTATAATGATCGCGGGTTTCTCCCAAGGCTGCTGCTGCTGCTGCTGCTGCTGCCTCGCTGCTGGAGAGCTGCGGGCCTGACTGAAGCCTGCTGACGAGCCGACACCTTCTGTCCGACTCCAGGCCGCCGAGACGTTGTTTTAGGGCTAAATTCCTCACAGCGGTCAAATGTATGAGAAAAGATAGCAGGGATGTGGTCTTTTTTGTCTTTTCTGTGATGTGTCTTTACCTCAGCATCGACCACTTTACACAAAGAGTGTGGAGGAAGGAACAGGAATTATTTCATAGTGACTGCAAGTCTGCTGTTTTTCATATTCGATGATGCCTGCATCGTGCAATAGCATTTTCATTTTCTTATGCTAAATCTCATATGCATTTGTTCCAAGTCAGATTCAGCGAACTCTTCCAGCTGGACGGTCTTGTTGTAAATCACGTGCTTCGACCTAGTGAATGCCACCTGTTAGGCGCAGTTAGCATAATCAGTGCCCATAATTGCCATATGAGGTGGTCTGCTCTGTGCTGTGAGGGCATGTTCTGTAACTCGGCAAGAAAAACTGGAAAATGCCATGAATTCTCTGAAATCACTCACACTCTGTGCAACCTGAGTGGTTCTCACACGAGGCTCGTTGTTTTCCGTCCCTTTGAGTCCTAAACAAGTCATTATTAGCGCTTCATCACATGTTATGTCAGTTTAACATTTTATAAAAAAAATTTACATTTATCTGAAAATATAATCAGATATTATCAAATAATAAGGTTAATGTGTGTGTAATATGTGAACTATGCTGCTATAATTACCACAAAATCACTTTATCCCTATATCACTTCAATCTATTGTCTACAGTTTACTTGTTTGCTGTTTGTTGTATACTGTATATGACATATACCTATATGACATATACCTATGTCAACTGTGGCATTGTTACATTTAGGTTAGTTAGCTACTGTTACTGTTAATTTAGTTAGTTACTGCTTATTTATTTTATGTTGGCCTTACTCTTATTGTGTTTTTGCACTTTGTTGCATTTAGTTACTTGCTTTTTTTATTTATCGTATACTTCTTATACTTCATAACCTCTCTACTGTGTGTTGAAACTGTTGCACAAGAAGTCTTGAATCTTGAATCTTGAAAAATCTTTATGCAGCCATAATGTAAAGCAGATACACAAATGAAATAACACATTTTGCTGAATTGTTGAGGGCGCATTGTATTCACTGTCATTACTTTACCCTCATCAACACCAATCACAATTTGCAGCATTACTTCACGACATTTCAAATTTCAAACACCTTCTATCACGTGATGTTTTTTTTTTTACCATCCAACGTCAACATTCTTACATTTTCTTCTTTCTAAAATATCATCTTTCCACCTTGATGCAGGATGTGGACAACTACTTCCTTAGTCTGAGAAAGCTGATTTAACTTTCCTTCACCACAGCCCAAGTTTCCACATTTCAATTTAATTTTGAAAATAAACAATTAAAATGAATAAAAGTATGACAGCGTTCTTGACTTTAGCTCGTGATCGTTGTCCTGCTCAGCAGAGCAAAAGACTTTTGAGTTCAAGGTTATTCAGTGACTTCTGTGTGCCTCTCAGCACTTTGTGTGAATGTCTGTGTTGTGAATGACTTTACTGCATTTTTATTCTTCCAGGGACATTAATATATTTCCATGCCATTAGGTATGCTAATTTTGTGTGCTTCGCCACAATGAAGTCATTTCAAAATGGCCTTTGCCTGTTGGATATTGTTGGATACAAAACAGAGGAATGCACTAAATTTAACTTTTCCTCCTGTGGCAAAATGCAGCAAAAAATCAGGCTGGATGGAGGGGCCGGACACAGAAAATTTAATTTCCCCCATACCTGCGACAGCTTCAGCTGCATGTTTAAACGGCCGGCCCATTGTGCGGGCAGCTGATTAAAGAGCAATTGTTAAAAAAAAAAAAAAAAAAAAGAGGACATCTATTTCTCAGGGGTCTCGAGTGCCAGACAGGCAGCGTGGCTGAAGGCTGTGTCTGGGCGGAGGACAGCCGTTGGACAGACTGCCCGGGGGAGACGCAGGCCAAACACCGCCTAAACTGGATGCTGTCAGCATTGCAGCACAGGCAGCTGGAGAAACACTGAAATAAAACACCTTTTTTGCCGAGCATCCTTCAGATTCAAGGGGGCCACCTTCTCCTTCTTCTCTTTCGAGCCACGGAAACCCTAACTGACTCCTCGGCCCTGGAACCCCAAATGCTGAGCTCTCACCAAGGAGGTTCATTTATAGGAGACAGTTAAGTAAAGTAACCCGACACTGTTGCTACATTTGGATCGGGCTGATATACAGTATACCTAACAGTGCGATGTGTTCAGTACCTGAGCGGGGCGATACGAGCCCCGTGGAGCCTTGTTAATCCTATTTCACTTCATAAAAAGAGATTTATAGCTGAATGAGCAGCTGTACAATCCTATCACTAACCGTGTTTCCAGTTGTGCCTCGACATCTCGTTATGGACGTCCAGTGTGGCCGATACTGAACCAATGAATGAAGACATTATGAGTAACCATTGGAATAAGTGAGGAAAAATATATTAAAGTAAAAATAGTACTTGAATCCATTAATTGCAGCTTATGTGAAAAGTCCAACAGTGTTTTTATTTGACAGTGTCACATTAAAATTGTTTAGATAATTAAATAAAATCATCAACATGTTGACACAATGAAATAGCAACATAACATGTGGAGTTTGAATCACTTCTTACTCCCCAGTTTATATATATATATTTACATAGGTGTGTGTGTATATACACACCTATCTATATATATATATATATATATAGGTGTGTGTATATATAGATACATATATATATATATAGGTAGGGATGTCCCAATACAAGTTTTTCACTGCCGATACGATACCGATATTGTAGCCTTGAGTATCGGCCGACACCGATATCGATCCGATACGATATTGGCACGAATCATACATATTTTTCTTCCTTATTTTGTAGTGTGGCATGTTAGAAAAGGCTTGATCAAGTGATGTTACTCAAACAGAAAACAATAGTCAACAACAGTAGATATGAGCAAAAACTGACCCATTAACCAACTGGTTACACAAATTTTAACCTTCAACATAAGGGTATTATCTCAATAAATCCAATAAAACAAAAGCCTATATTTAAAGTACAAAATAACCACTACCTTGAATATAAAAATATATAATAAATAATAAAAATAAATGAGATGCTGGAGTGGAAAATTAAAGGGCTTATATCGGAGATTTTATGCAGATATTTGATATTCATTATTTTGCTCATATCGGACCGATATCCGATATGAATATCGGATCAGGACATCCCTATATATAGGTGGATATATACACACAGAGACATACACTGAAATAAAACACACACACACATATATAAATTCTGTCACTTATCATTATCTGTTTCATAATAGATTAATATATATTTTTAGTATAGGCTTATTTTGATTTCCAAACTGTCTATACAATGCACCAAACAGTAATCCAAGATATTAATATGCATATGTCATACTCGTGTGAATGATCACACAGAAGCCTTCCTTCCCTCATGTTCTTGATGTATTATCAGTGAAACGTTTGCATTCAAACTTAAAGCTGGTCTCCTCTCCTCATGTTTGACTCGGTGGTCTTTTTCAGACGTCTCGACTGTGGGATTCTGGGCAAACTGAAGCGGAAGCCATTTTCATCGCCCCTAAATAAACAAACAACACACACGATGATGGCGGAAGAGTCAGTGCCCCCCCCCCCCCTTCCCTCCACACTCATGGATGATGTGGAGTGAAGCTGACCATATGTTTCCTATAAGCGTGGACGTCTGGATATCTTCATTTGTCAACACTGATTTTAAGAATCCTGCAGTCGCACTAACAAGAGCCGCGACATCGGAAATGAAGCCGTCATTAGAGCGGCACGCTGCGGCGCTGTGACATTTCACTGAGCGAAAGTGATTTTTGTGCTAAAGCCTTTGTGTGAGTTTGAAGCGAGTGAAGAGCCGTGATCTTGGAATCATTTGAAATTGGACTATAAACGCAGTGCCTTCTGTGAGCGGGGCTGATTAATTAGCACTTTAATTAATTTTCATTTGCACGCAAATATCAAAGTGGAATTAAAGGGATTGTCTTTACATATGGTTGTCTTTAATGTGGATACATCAATTATCACGGCTGTGTGGGGAGAACGTTGAGTCGTTTGAGGCTCCATTAGTCCTGTTTGAGGCTCATTTTCCATCCTGGTTGCTGTTCCTCCTGTAATTACAGCAAAATATATATAATGTTTTTTTTTCTTTCTGTACTGCGGCAAAAACAAGTTAGTAAGAATTTCTTTTTCACTCTGAAGTTGCAATATCACACATCCTGTGACCCATTAACTAAGATGCAACACACCAATCCTCTGCTGTACCTGCATAACTAAAAACTAGAGCAACATCCCAGACAGAAATGTGCTTAATAAATACAACT
The DNA here is from genome assembly GCA_038406115.1 of Haemulon aurolineatum. Classification (NCBI taxonomy): domain Eukaryota; kingdom Metazoa; phylum Chordata; class Actinopteri; order Lutjaniformes; family Haemulidae; genus Haemulon; species Haemulon aurolineatum. The sequence goes on from JBCAUF010000039.1 coordinate 1,830,714, forward strand.
GCATGCTCCTCTCTTTGAATCTCCTAATTGGATCACAAAGAAATGTGGATTTCTGGTGTACTTCCTTGTCTCCTGATGAACCAATTTTCATAATTGCGACCCAAGGCACATGTGAGTTTAAACACAGGGGAAATTTTGTGTGGAATGATTACTCTTTCTCTGGTGCTTTGCATTTTAAAACTTCGCTGCAGTCCCAGACAGACTCCAGCAGGAATGTGATTATATCAACAAAACGGTGTCAGGTGCAAATGGCTTTGAGCTGCCCCACAACAATACCAGTTGAGTTTTCAACACTTGAGATTTCCTCTGGGACGGCCATTCCATATTACCAATCTATAAAAAGAAGCAAATTGCCTGCTTGCACAACCAAACCGCCATTTGACAGGGCCTCTGGGCTGCTTCTCATGGTTGCTATTAAAGCTCCGGGTGGTGTTTTCCCTCCAGGGCCTGACAGGCAGACTTCAGACTGCCCCCACCCTGCCTGCTGGGTGCCAGGATCGGCCTCTGCGCGGCCCCCACCGGCACTGACACAGCCTGAGAGGTGGATGGGAACAAGATACAAGTGTGTACATAAGTATTTCCAACTTCTTTACACATCTCAGCAGTCTGTGGGACTGTCTAAGGAGTGTAATTCGAGCCTGCAGGGAGGAAACACTGGGAGAGGAGTTAAGTGCTGCCTGCTGATGAGGACACTGGATGAATGTTTAACAGATTTCTCTGGAAAGGAATGCAAATCGTCAATGTGTACTTTTACTTCATGCACAGGAGCGTGTATGCCGCTTCCCCACTGACCGTGGATCAGTTCTTGTGGGAATAAAAGGAGCTTTAAAACAAGCAGGGAAAGCATGGCTGTGGTCATGGTCATGTAATGTTTTTTTTCTTTTTTTTTCTTTTATAACATATTCAAAATTCAAATAATATAAATGAAATGTAGATACTTTTGTTCTGGTGTCTTGGGGGATGTGTTTGGACTCATGACCTCAGTGTTTCTGTTTCTGTAAGTGTTGCCTTTGCTATTCTGCAAAGCAAATAATGCAGGTGTCTGAATATGTTTTCCTTATTTCCCAAGCAGCCTCTGGTTCCTATTCATTGAGCCTCCAGAGACCTGAAACACGTTGGATGTGAACTTATCTCAAGTGAAATCTCAATGCAGATAGACTTGACTGACAGGCTATAGTTTTCCGAGTTTTGTCCGTGTCCTGTGTTTATTCGGATGTTTCCAGTGTACAGCGGCAAAATAAGCAGCCTCGGAAACAGCTCATCACATCAGAAGTCAGCCGTGGCCTTGTGGTCGGTTCGTCACGAAAATATCTCAATAATAACCAACCAGGTTATTATGTGTTGCAGGTCAGAATGCATACACAGAAGAGTTAAAGAGTCAGAGCTGAAAACACAAAGAAATAAATCAAGTTTGATCATTTTTACAAAACAAGCTTGTACATTAGACTTTCTTTTTTTGTTTTGTTTTTCTGAGGTTTCTGGGTTGGTCTGACTTTCGCCCTGCTGAATGGAGTTGTTTTGAAAAGCTCTGGTGAGTCAAACACATAAAACTCGGAAGAAAGAACACATGGTTGTGGTGAAAAATGAATTTGGCAGAAGCTTGCCTTGAAATGTTGCTGTTCCAGGCAGGCTACTGCAAAATGAATCTGCATTTTTAAAGGCCGATTTCAAAACAACGTTTGTAATGGATTGATATCTCAAGACGTGGAGTATCAGATCCAAAAAAAAAAGGTGGCCATTAGTGATGTCGTGTCCATTGTCAGTGATATCTCCACAGCTGGGCATGTGTCAGTCCACAGTTTGCAGTAACACGTCCTCCTCAGCGCTTCGTGTTGCGACAGCTGCGTCCTCTTACAGCCACTCCCTCGTCGCCATGGCCTGTTACGACAGAGCTCCTGTTGAACCTAAATTAGCTGGAAGCACTGACAGAAAATTGAACCACTCTCACTGCCTGCCATCGAGTGACCTTTTGACAAGTTGAAAAATACGTTTGATTAAATAACATGATCAAATAATAATCTGAGCAGTGAGATGAGGTTTTGAGGTTTCATGATAGTAACTCCTGAATGGTATTTACCATAGTAGTCAACTATGGTAGTCAACTATCAACTACATTTTTTTTTCTTTTTTTTTACTGGAATTTCCCCCTGTGGGACTAATTAAGGTATATCTTATCTTAACTGGCCATTGTATAGAATAAATAATGTTAATTATGGTGTCATGGTGCTATTACCATGATATTCTGTTTTGTAGCTATCCTTTGGTGCAATGAGGCATGGTGATATATAGGTTGTGAACAATGTTAAAGGTCCCATATTATGAAAAGACATTTTCTCTGGTCTCTACATATATAAACTGGTCCTACCTGAGCCTACCAACTCCCAGAATGAGGAAAGCA
>JBCAUF010000039.1:1947430-1958778 GCA_038406115.1 Haemulon aurolineatum
CTGTTCTTCGAATTACCAGACTTTTTTATCAGAGTAGCAATATCCTTCGTCTTGTGTTCACTGCAGGAGAAGCGGAACAGTGACTTGGTTGCTTGAGTGGAATGTTGCAGCACTGTCGATAGATTGTATTGAAATAGCCACCGCAAATTGTTTTGCCATCATTTTGCCTAAAATGTTGCAAACAAGTGTCTGTTTTGGTGCATTGTTCAGCTGCAAATACAATTGTTAAGGGTGGAGCCAAGAAAGGTGTAGATGTAATACTGCCTTAAAATGTGTTCGATTAAGTGTTGCCACTATTTTAGGCACTTCAATGGCAATGCTTTATGCGGTTCATTTAAAGTGTGGACGAGCTCCCTTTTGTTTTGTTCGTTTTGTTTTCCTTGTGGTGTGATGTCTTTTTATCTGGGACTTGAACTGGTCGAATCAAGCGCACGGATTAACGGTTTTAATGCCGCGAGTGAACCAGTCAGCGAGGAAGAGACGGACTAAACAGAGCAATAATTACCAGGTCGAAATGGTCCTCACCTGAGATTTTTTTTTTTTTAAGGTGCTAGGTTTTATCGCATGTGCGTGCTGCGCTGAGACAAAATCCTTTGGAATGATTCGGTCACCGCCGGAAAAAGGAAAAGGAATGTACCTCTCTGACCTAAAAAAAAAAAAAAAAGGTTTGGAAAGTGGTCGGAAAACTGCCGTGCCAAGTCATCACATGAAATAATCATGTCGTATTTTGCCACTTTAAAATGCTAAACGTTTGATGGGAATCTAACGTGGCATGGTGGATGCTAGATTGAATGGCCGCAGAGATGAAAGAGGCACCTTTCGAAACACGATAAAGGTGCCACTTAGTCACGCTGACATCATCTTCTGACACCATCGCCGCCCAGATATCAAAAAGCCCCCTTCAGGGTTTGGGGTCTGAAAACGCAGGACCAGGCGACGGAGCCCGAGTCAAGACGCAGACCGTGCCGTTTAAATCCCACCGTCCCCCTCCGTAGGCGGCCATGCGGCTCTCCTGTTTATTCATGCGTCTCCGCCGCTCATCCCTCACAGGCGCGGATGTGACGGAACATGCATTAAAGTGTCTCCTCAGACTGCTCCTCTTTTTCCTCCGTACGGCTTTGCATGGAGAACAGAGATGAGGGGCTTTGCAGAAGATGTGCTAAAAGCCAATCAGCCTATCCGGTGCCATCTGTCTCCACCTCAAATGCAAAAAAAAAAAAAGGAAAAAAAAAAAGAGAAGGTTTCCATGTTGAGTATGTTTTAGCGCAGTCTTTTTCGAAAAGAAAATGCAGTTATTCAGCTGTAAAGAGGAGTGGTGTTCACAGAAGAAAACCATTATAACTTCTTCTTTTACGGCTGCTGTAACCTGAGAGATAAATCTATATTCTCAAAAACACAGTCATCTCTTTCACCTCTGTTCACCTCAGATGCATAGAAAAAGCATAACATCAGGAATCAACCTTGAGCTCCCTGAAAGGCAGCAACCACCATTAGCGGCTTTCTTCATTCTCTCCATTGTTCCTGCATCCACATTAGAGCGGCTACATTTGAGAATCTGTGTTTTTTTTCTTCTCCGTTCCGGCGCTCTGTCCAGACTGAGCTGCTGTGGAGCCTTTTGAAAACGATATCCAGAGTGGAATAAATGTGAAAGGCAAAGGGAAGCAAATAACATGTCCCATAAGCCTTCCTAGACCCTATTGAGCAAAGTCACCTCTGAGGAGGTAGCTACAGTATAGTCCTCAAACTGATGTGGGCCGTGGACATGAACAGACTGATTATTACTGAGTATTTTCATGAGCAATTCTTTTCTCAATAGGTTAGGGTCCATGAAATGTCAGAACACAGTAAAGACCCCATCACATTTTCTCAAAGCCAAGACCACAGTGTCTTGTTTTGTCCAACTAACTGTCCAAAATCCAGAGATAATTATCCAAGCATACTACAGAAACCGGGAAATATTCACAGAACCTGTGAAGTCACACAAACAGCTGATCAATAATATATTTTCTGTTGATATATTCATTCTAAATTTCTTCAGCACAGAATGACTGTGTGTCTTTTTCAAACGTCGTGTTGGTGAGCTGTGATTCTTGGACTATTATGTGCTTGTTCTGAAAAGTAAATGGAGACTTTTAACTGTTGACTTTGGCTGTATTGAAACACTGTATAAATGATCACAGAAACCAGGAGGGTGAACTAGTCGAGGCACGGCACACTAAACAAAGCTCCACGATTTAACACGATGTTGGCTGTGATATGCGGTTTTGTTGTCCACCACCCGAAATAAATCGAACCTCCGTTTTTGTCCGGCTTCGTAGCCAGGACGGAGCTCTTCATGAACATGACCCCAAACGGCTAATGTGGATGCACGTCATATGTAGACATAAACTGTGTTTTCAGATTTATCCGGCTGAGTCTGGATGCACACTTGGATCCATATTCACTGTGGGACTCACCTTTGTGAGGAAACACCAGGAATTAGCCCTGACCAGCTCCGAGCCCCTGTGTCACACACACACCCTGCCTTTATCCATACAGCAGAGCTCAGCAATTGGGCCTTGGCCAGACCTTTGAATTGAATACCGGCATAAAGTCATTCAGTCAGCACAAAACTCCCCAGTTCACAGGCAGCACTCTCTCACCCCCACTCCCTGCTCTGATTTTAAAACCGGGCCCCTGGAGGCCTCTCACACCCTGGGGTAGAATGCCTGTGTCCCCTTTTTTTTTCCTGTGCAGGGGAAACAGCAGTTTGAGCCAAATTGAGATTAAGGCCCGGATACAATCGATTCAATGTCCAAATCACCTGTAACCTTCACCACCAGAAGTCACTTTACTGTCTGTTTCAGCTTGTTTCATCCACATTTTAAACTTCAGGTTGCTCAACGCTGGACAAAAAAAAAGTTTTGTTGTGACTCTATTTCAGCAAAAATACAAAAAGAATAAAAAAAATAATAATTAAAAAGTCAAAAAAAAAAAAACAACAATAAATTTTTTTTTAAAAAACAGATACGTGCAGGATGTAGGGGATTGGTTGGAATCAGGAATAGCAGATAGAGTATGAAGTTATTTTTCAAATCTTGTAGTTCAGCAGTTGGAAATTAGTTTCACCACTTTGGCGAGGTGGTGGATAATTCCAAAGAGTGCAGCACTGTTGATTGTGTCAGAAAGAGCCGAGATTTGAGGGAATCTTTGTATATGTTCTAATTGTAAAACTTGTACATTTTATTTATATTGTTTTTTACACATATTACTCAGTAGAGAGCTCTGAATACATTGAAAATGCACTATATTTTTCTATCTTGACGAATTATTGTCACCCACAAGATTTCAGTTGTACATAATTTTTCATTTAGGACCAAAGACAGCTGATAGGATTTCCATCTTTACTTTGACGTTGTTTTGATTTGCCTTTAGTTTGTTGTACAGTAATACAAATTGTCAATTTATTATTTATTTTTCTGTGAAAGTATTGAGAATATTCACTGGTCAAAAGTATTTTCCCCAACAGCAGAACTGTAAGATCATTTAATTAGACAATTTCTTGTTACATAGACAATTCTTTTTGCTTTGTAACCTTTGTAATAGACTGTACATATATTTTTGGAAATACAATACAATCTCTATAGAAGTTTTGGGCGTCCTTTGCAGTGTTTTTATCCATGTGAGTCCATGTGAGATTTGATCATGTGTCCTCCACCACATCGTTCATATTTGTAGTCAGTTTTATTTTGAAACTTACAATCAATGGGAACAGACAACATGGCATTTAACCTTTTAACAATCAAATTATAAGGGAGAGTTTTTATTTGAATGCTAAACTTCTTCACTTGCTTCATCAGTTGGGAGAATTTGTCAATACAGTTCAATCTACAGCATATGGAATGACATTTTGGCCCAATTAAATGTCATAAGTACAATGTTTATAAGATGTTGTGACTCTCAGTTATGCAGCAGGTTAAACATTAGTTTCACAAGTAGCACAACAATCACAACACCACTGGAAACACTGGACCAGAATGTGGACCAGAATCACAGCAGTGACACTGCAGGAAAACAAATAAAATGGGACTTGTGTCTATGAATCTGTTGCGCTAGTGCATGCTGGGAGGCTTCAGTACATATTTATCTCATACCTGAGCGCTGATTATTGCTATGGCTCATGTTGCCTTTAGCTCAAAACAGGAGTGCACTAAGGAGTGAGATGACCTCATGCTACATGTGCATATCAGTCCTCTACATGCATTTTGAAATCTAAATAAAGTGAATGAGAAATAACAAGAATGTTATATTGATAACAACATGTTAGCCTGGAGACAGTTAATGTATCATGTAATATGCATCAGTATTATGTTGATTATCAGTAAATCAATGAAATGCTTTCTTGGTGCTGATCCTCCACAGTCCTTATCTGGACGGTAAGTGGCCATACAGCCAATTATTCAGAGGGATTTTTCAGAATGTGTTAAAATGTTCTAAGTACTGGGTTATAAATGATCAATAAAGTCTTAGTAATTTATTTATTAACAGTTCAAACATATGAAACATGTTTAAAAGGAGCATTATTAAAAAGTGGTACCAATGAACCACAGGAATACATCCAGACATTACACTTGCTCTGATATAATATTTATTTTTAGGTCAAACCAACAAAGGGAATATTGTCAAGAAAATGCAATATTCAAAGAGTGTAGAAAGAGAGAAAAGACAATGAAGTCCACACTGAAGGTAAGTTTTTAAAAACAGTATCAAACAGACTTTTTTTTTTTTTTGCATAAACGTTATTTTGTGTATTTCTGCAAGTTTGAAAATTCAATCAGTCAGCCTTACTGAATCAAACGTTGTGCAGTGCATTTGATGAACCTTTGCAATTCTCTCTTAATATTACAGAACAATAATGTAAAGATACCACTGTGACACTACTACACATTCACTCTTTTTTTCCACAGGGGTCCAAAAGCATATGCCCATTTTTTCTGCCAGGCTCTGCTTTTGCTCTGATTTATATTTGGCCATCGTTTTATTTGGCCAAATGCAGCTAGTTCCAGGCTGCAGCACTGTTAGCGCTGCGCTGCAGGCGTTGCTACTGCAACCCTTGCCAGACAGTTAATATTAAATAATTCTGCAAAACTCTCATTGCTTTTTTTACTATTTCTGTGCATGTCAGCTACTGTGTTGTTAAGCTAAGGAAAACATGATTATAGCAAAGAAACTATAACTACCTTTGACCACTCATAACCTATGGAGCAATGTTTTTCTTTTTTTTTGGCTTTAATTCCTGCCAGAGCTTTCACATTATTCCACTGACTGACAGTTGGCAGCAGGAAGGTGCAAAAAAGCGTGGCAATGCGCCAACAAAGGCAGAGAAGAAGAAGACAGACGTGCAAACAATGCCGGATTTGAAATTTGCTTTACAAATGTATTCTGAGGAGAGGAATGCATTCAACAAGTTCGCCAGAGCTCAGGGATACACACAGAGCATGTTGGTGAGTAACACTGAATGTAAACCCAACTTTGAAGAGAAAGAAGAGAAAACTGCACATGGGTCTGTATGGTTAGGGTTAGGCAATTCAGGCACTTCATTAGGGTAAGATCGTGGTTACAGCTCAGGAAAAGGCAAAGTTACGCAGGTCTGTGACGAGACATGGATCCTGACCTCCCGCCTGAGAGTCTGACACACTGCATAATCTCACCACGCCTTATAAGCCACACTGTTTCCTGCATTGGCACCGAGTGTTGGCACAGGATCGTCCAATATTGGCATAGCAACTTGGGATACAGGGCTGGCCACTGGGATGATGACCCAGGCCTGGACATGTGTACATGATGAGACAGCCAGAACTGTCTGAACTTCCCAGTTTTGTACTTTCATCTTCCAGAAATTTCAGTTCTTTGGAGGAGCTTGAATGGATTTCTACTGATCAAATCTTTCCGCAGTTTTAGTATTTATTTTGGTAAGTCCAGTAATGGCTCAACATGCTGTCTCCAAGCCTGCTGCAAAACACGAGTTTGGTTTTTTGCATAAATCTGGCTTCCCCCTATGTGTTCCTCTGTGACTACTCATCTTTCCCCAGCAATTTAAGCCGTGCAGTCTGATACTGCTTAAATGGTTAGTTCATCTGCAGAGATACTGCACTAACAGTCTGAACATGCAGAAGGAAATTTTTGTTGGAATTTTTGTCTTTGGGGCCTGGCTTCAAAATCTAAGGATGGATTTTCAGGGTAACAGTCAGGAGTTCAAGTATTCTTTATCTGGGAACAAATGTGACTTGCTACTGTACCAAATATGGCTTCAGACAGCAGGAAGGAACGTGAAGGAAATAAATCGATCAGTTCAAAGTGACCAGTTGCAGCTCCTGTGGCCCCCATGTACAGGAGATGCACACATCTACTATGGCTACAGAGCGTAAAGAGCCATTGTAGGAGTGGCAAAATCCCTTAACCTTCATCCTTAAACCCTTATATAAACAAATAAATGAATAGCCATCAGTCAGATTATACTAGTTGCCAATACACTCAAAAGACAGTTTACTTTGGACTTATACTGTATGTACACATGCGATGCAATGTGTAACTTTGATGTCTTTGGAGTTGTCTGAAAACACTTTAGGGATTTAGAGATATATGCATTAGACAGCTAGCAGTTTTCCCTTGCTTTCAGTGTTGTGCTAAGCTAACCTAAACCCCCATAATGCCTCTGTACTCATCATACATTAAAAAATGTATATAAATCTTCTCAGACTCTCAATAAACAGCAAACGACCTCTTTTCCTCTTATCTAAGTCATACTCTTCTTTAGATTTAAATGGCGGATGAATCCTTTATATAGCAATGTGTATACTGAGTTAGATTTCAGTCGGTTATACTGCAGTTAGCTAATCACCACGCTGTAATGGACAACATATTGGATCTTTATGTATCAGAGTACAAAATGTCTTCATCTCCATCTCTCCTGCACACTGATGTACTGCCACAGAAAAACAGAGGTAGCTGGCAGACTGCCAGGGGAAGATAACAGAGAAAGAAATCATTTGTATTTGGCGATTCTGCAATAATCCTGAGCCCTGCCTCACCATTATTACAGTATCTGACATTTTGCATCTAATATAGAAGTCAAACGGGGATATGGAGATGAATGGTTTTAAACTGTGTAAATTGATTAGGAGGAACGTGCAAGCTTGACTAATGGTTTACCTGTTGGACTCCACAGGGAAAACAGATCATGACCCATTTAGAAAACAAAGGCTTTGCTTTTCACAGTTCAGGTTTATCCTGTGGGGAAATATAATGTGGTATTTACAGATGCAACAAAGTAGACTTTTCACGCCTAATCTGTTGCTCTTGTCTTGATGAAAAATAGAGGTCATTTCTGGGCAGAGGAGGCCTGTTTCCTAATAAAAAAGAGTTGGTGCTTCATCAAAAGTTTAGCCATTGACTTGCCTCGAGGAGGAGAGCATCAATCATCAATCCATTCTCATTATGTTGTGGATATTGTTGAAAGTTCCTAATTCTAAAGTGTTGTTTCTAATGCACTGTTTTATTTTTTACTGCATGTCTTGAAACTGCAGAAAACATCAGTCCCACTACTTTTCTGGACAGAGCAGGCTGGTCCGGCTCATAAGGTGCCCCGTGTGAACTCCAGGTGAGCAGCATTTCATATGAATGCAGTTTAAGATACGACACAATGGAAGCAAAGCAGCATTATGTTCAGCCAAAACATCACTATGCACCAGTGACGAAATGCAATGAAGAACTACATTTACTCAAGCACTGCACTTGCAATTTTGAGGTAGTTCCACTTTACTTGTTTCTGTTTTCACCGAGTGTATACTAACATGGCAGAGAGAAGCACTATATCCCACTGCAGTACTGAACATGGTGAGGTGTTTTCTGATTAGACAGAACAGCAGAGCTGTCCCATTTATTTTTGCTTTAATGCCGTGTGTAATCCACAGTAAAAAGCTACTCAGGCTCTGTGTGTCAGATGTCAACAAAGTAAGCTGAAGAGCAAACACCTCCTCTCGCCTTAATCTTCTTTCTGGTTTCATCATTAAGAGGGTAAACATCATATTTTCAGCACAACGCATGCTTGCATTCCTCCAAAGCCACCCTTGATCGCCAATTCGAGATAAACGATCATGGCAGAGGTAATTAAGAACCCTGAGTGGCAGTTAAAAGAGCATCTAAACAGCAACTCCGGTGTTGAGGAAAATGAGTAAATAATAAGAAGTGGCATTACATCATACCTCAGAGGAGAGGAGGCTGGCAATCACCACACTGATCAAGCTCATATACTGTATGAAAAGCAAAACACTGAGCTTTATTGTTCAATATCTTTTCATATTTTCATCCTCTCTGAAAATCAGTCTGTCTATTGCATCTGAGTGAGGAATCCACACTTCAAAGAGGCAACCACCAGTTGTGTACAACCCTGTGTTACAGGTTGCAGCTGTACCCTACCACCCATAGGTTCTGATAAATCCACTGCCTGCTAACCCTGCAGAAGACAGTGTTAGTGACAAACTAATGAAAACAGTGGAGTATTCAGCAGCTAAAGAGCCGGTTCTTTTTTTTTTTATATCTGTCAAGTGGACAGCACTGCTTCAAATAAATGTGCACGTTTCTCCGTGACTGCTTGATTGGTTAAATCAGGGTTTACACTCCTGGTGTGAGACAGCCACTTTCTGGCTCTTGTCTGTGGCTCTCACGCTGCCCGGACAAATCTCGAGACAAATGAGAGAAAGCTGCAAAGCCACTCCTCCATGAACGATGCAGCAGTAAAGGTTTAGCAGAAACATCAACATGGTGTTAGTGGGAAGGATTCTACCTTTGAATTGAATGAATACCTGTGTTTATCACGCAGCAGCAGGATTGATCCAAATGTTTCCAAACTGTGAGAAGCTCTGTGCACATTGATGCACGTAGCACAGCATCGTGAACTTTAAGGTTGGTGGATTTGGTGTGTCACATTACATAGATCATATCCATGATAATATGAAATGAATGTTAAGTTAAAGTTTAACTTGACTTTTGGTTTTAAATGAAGATTGCTCCCAGTATAAACATCATTTTGATTTTATTGGTCTTGACAGAATAAAGAAAAAGAAAAGTTTTTTAAAAAATCTAAGGAAAACATTTCTTTCCACTTCTGTCTCAATATGATGGAGGTGAATGGATGGTCAACAGAACGCTCACTGGGGGTGATGTCAGGACTTCAATGTGACTCAAAGCCTTGTCTCGGGGAATGTCTGATGCCACGCTCTTACTTTCCATCTTGCCACATAAAGGACACACTTCCCGCACTGACACTGAACGTCGGCATTGGACATAAATCATGTGGCGGAGAATCATCCAATATGCTTCCAACTCACGGGGATACTGAGCTGAAATTTGGGCTGTGGTTTTAGTTAGATGCCATTTTGACTAAATTTCATCTTGATTAAGTGTTGCAGCCACAGTCAGATTCATCAAATGTCTGTATTCAGAGTGTCTCGGGATGCTTTGGGCTGATTGAGAGTGGCCTGGCTGCCTTGGATTCATGGGGTCCTTTTTATGTCCGGGCCCGTGGCACCTTCCTGCATTAAGTATTTAAGGAGGCAGTAAAATATGGCTCCCTCCACTATGGTCCGCAATCCCCAAGGTAGATGATCAGTTTCACAGGCTGGCAAATGCCTCTGTGGGGAAGGTTGATGGATTTGGCAGATACAATGGTTTCTTCAAAGACACAGTGGAGCAGAATGAGTGATGGTGCTGCTGCCATTAGCTTGCTGCTTGCTGAGAGTAGTTCAGCTCTGTTTCCAGCCCTGGAGAGACTCGTTTAAAAAAAAAAAAACTACCACATAAACTAATGCACTACATGGAAATCTTATTACAGTATGTAGATTCAATAACCAGAAGCAGAATGGAAATCAGTAAAGTGTTTTCATCCTGTCATGTTTTAATTACATGCATAACATCTTGTTGGTGTTACTGCCATGCTATTTTTAGCTCATTGATTTATTTCATTTTACTATTTATTCTTCCTCTTATACATGTCCCATAATCTATAGTCTATGTTATTGGATTATTAGAGATTTGTGCAAAGATTGACTACCTTTCAAAAGTCCACAGCACTCAACATTGGATTGTAAAGCTACAGTGAAGATTAGCATTCGTGTTGGCTCAACACAATCACAAGAAACAGCTGGACCTGAAACACAGTGGAAGCAGTGATGAGCAATTTATACAGTAAGCAGCCTGTCTGGTGTGTTAACATTAACAATACTAGACATGCTTTATTACTGAAAACAAATCTTAGAGCAGATTATTAGAAACACCGAGAGCCACACAACAACAATGGCTTACATTGTGTTCTTCTGGTTAGCGACCATCTTTTCATAAGTGTTCAATCAGCATGCCCTGAGACACCGAGATAAGATTAAATGAACTCTATTGATCCCACTGAGGGTAAATGAAGTGAAAGGGATAAGCAGATGCAGCACTGCACTTCGTAAAGCACCAATCGGTAACCTAGAGTGCAATATACATGATGATCAAATGCTATATTCAAGATGAGGCATTAATAATGAAAACATATAGCATGCACAGCCACATGTTACTGCAAAATGTGCAGTACCCGTCAAAACTCTGGACACTCTACCTCATACAAGTGAATGGAAAGGTGAGTCCAAACTTTTGACTGGTACTGTATTTAAACACAAAATAATATTTTTGCTTTGGGATGTGTAGCACCAAAGCAGGCCTGAAGATGGCTTTTATTTTGCTACCTAATTGTGGTTTCATGAACTCAGGAGGCTCCACATGTCAAGATAGACTGTCATTTGTTTAAATGAAATTTCACCACAAACAAAAATTGGCCCCAGGTCGTGCCCCTTTATACCTGCACAGTAGGAGAAATGGGAGCTTCAGTGGAGCTGGGCACTTCATTTTTAGCATGTAGTTAGTAGTGTAACCACCACAAAATACAATTATAGCAGCCATAACTAAATTATCAGAAATATCTGATATATGTGATTCCTGTTTAAAATGGTGCTGTATTATCAGTAGTTCCAAAAACTGAACACAGCACAGCAGTCCTTGTAACTGCTGCCATCTTCACTGACTTGAGAGCTTGCAGAGCAGCCTCTGATGGAGATCAGACTGAGTGAATTTTGTAACACTGCAGAGTAATTTTTGGAAAAGTTCAACAGATTCACTTGGGTGGCAATAATGCAGTGACATTTGGAAAAACTGACTAGTTTATGTGCTCATATTCACTCTAATTACAACTGCTGTATGTTTGGATTGATTCAAACTGATTATTAAACTTAGTGGAGTGAATGAGTTTTCTAAAAACCCTCTTCATCCAAATA
>JBCAUF010000039.1:2019937-2033044 GCA_038406115.1 Haemulon aurolineatum
GAATCGAGGGTCTAAGGACAGAGGGTGTCGCTCACTGTACAGATTGTAAAGCCCTCCAAGGCAAAATGTGTTTTGTGCATTTGGGCTATACAAATAAAATTTGATTTGATTTTGGCTGCAAACATTTTAATTATGCTGGCTGAGCTGTTTAAAGGAATTTGATTCTCATTTATTTTCTTTTCCCTTAACAATCGAACCTTTTACTTTGGGAATACTTTCCTCGGAATCTTAGGAATCCATACAATTGACCTGACATTCTAACATATATAATGCAAACATGAAAAAGAACAAACAATATAAGTGATGGTTTACAATATACTTGTCTGTAGTCAAAGTAAAAATATAAATTTCTACAAAAGCCTATATTATAGTACATCATATAACAATGTTAACATTTTTTTTCTTTTTGGTCAAGCTTTGGGAAGGTCAGAGAGAACATACTGTACTATGCCTGCATTGGCACTTTACATAAATCATGTATTGTGTGGTCATCCAGTATGAACTTAATTTTCAGTGATTCTGGACTGTAGGGTTGGGTTCCACTGGATGGTTCCATTATGATTGCTGTTCAGGTTGATCAAATATGTCTATTTGCTAAATTCCAAAGCTAATGAATCTCTTATCAAATCTTTTGTCTCCTTTCACTCTTCACTCTTCTTTGCAATGTGCAAAACATTCACATCAGCAAGTTTCTCATTTTTATATCAGCTGCATCAGATTAATGACAAAGTCAATTTTGAGGTGTGGCCAGTGTGTTTTTGTAGTAAAATAGGAGAGGTGAGTTGGTGTAGTTGTGTTCTGTCCCAGTTCATCATGTTAATAATTCAAGCTAAATAAACAACCACGAATTGGAAGCTCCAGTATTTCCAAAATGTGTATAGGCTACACCAATTATTTGAATGTGCTAGACACATATTTAATCAGCATTTCATATGTTAGGCTGCACATCTCATTTTCAGGATGTATCTCCTGGTTAAGAACATTAATTAAGCCGCGACTCAAAACTGTATGTACCATCTCAGCCGGCACAAGTACGGCTCTCATGTGAATCTTTCTAATTATTTTAACATTACAAATGCTGAAAGATGAATACAAATGTATTTGATGTGGCATTAAATACTGCATCCCAGGTAAAAGAGTCTCGGTAAAAGTTTGACCTGATATTGAGAGTAAAGATCAAGGGAGCACAAAAATCATTAGTAATGATCATTTGGGGACCATGAGCACCCATGTCTGCTCCAGCAGCTATTCAGACATCCTTCTGTGGAACAAAGGTGTTTAAACAAAAGCCCAGAGACTAAAGCTGCCACTCGTAGTCCTGGATGCCAGCCTTTGGAATAATTCTTCTTTTTGCTCAGCAATCTGCTGATCATCCACAGGGAACTTATAGGCCACATACATTCACTGGTGTGTGGTGAGTGTGTGTGTGTGTGTGTGTGTGTGTGTGTTGGGGGGAGCTCAAGGCCAGAGGCCTTTTCTAATAGATTTACTTCCTTGATACCTTTCTATTTGTCATCCAATATTGTACTGTTTCATTTGAGGCTGCTCGTTAAATCAGTGTCATCCTGATATGGGGCCAGAAGGTCTTTCATCAGCCGTTGTAGCACAGGTCTGCCTGAGGAAACGGTGACTGATTTTCAGGAGACAATATATCTGTTAAGTCAGAGGCTGGCTTCGCTGGCTGGCTCCTGTATGTGTTGCTAGCTCAGCTGAGGTGCCAATAGAAGCTCTCATCAAAAAGTCTTTACATAACCTGGACTTGTTCCAAAAGTGTCTCTGCTGTTTTTTGTTTCCTGTCCCAGCGGGTTGATGATGGATAAAGGCTAAAAACAATCATGGCCCTACAATGTCCAAAGCAAAAACAAACGTGACTGAATCAAGGCTTTTCCAGGAGCACATCAACTCATGAATATAGAACATTTTGTTGCACTTCATTTCATTTCATTCATTCCATTTCTATGACAGTTAAGAATAAGGAGAACTTCACTACCACTCTTAAGTTTGTGTTGAGAAAGTTGAAGCTCGGCCTGCTGTTCTTGTGTGGCGTCGTGGCTCCGTTTGTCTCCTGCTCTTGCGTTTGTGGCTGCCAAATGCAGATTGTGACCAAAACAATTCAAGCATGGCCAGCCTTACTGCCTCACAGCCTCGCTGCTCGCCCCGTTGCCTGTCGTGATGCACAGCATTTTCTTCCCGTCCCGTTGCCACGCTTCAACTCAACCTGAAAAAAAAAAAAAAATCCAGGAGGCATATTATCTGCACAGTGACTGTGGCAAGAGGACACAGTCAAGCACCTGTGATGTCAGACACTGATCTGTGCTGTGACAGTTATTTGAAGTTCACATAGGTGTCATTTATGCTTGAGCACACATTTATTTCACCTCTGTTGCACACTCATCTGCATAGTCATGTTGCTTGTGAGCAAGGCATCACAGAGGACCATCATTCCAATTCCGGAGAAACAAATCATATTACCCTGTCCCATGTTCAGCATGCTTCAACTTTCATTATGTTAACATTTTTGAACAATAATTTGCAGGGTTTCCAGCATCTTTCAGTGCATTATTTTACTTTCTCAACCAACAGCTGCTGTTTTCTTCAGTCTCACCGCTCTCATCAACCTTGTGTCCAGCAGCAACAGGCAGCTGTTTCAGAGTCCTTAAAGGCAAGTCTTGCCACCATGCAGCCACCTCGGCAATGTCCTCAGGTCAGCTATTTCGGACGAGGCAAACCAGGCTCCATTCTAAATGAATGGGGAGAGAGCTGTAACACTGTTTTTATGTTTGTTTTGTTGTTGTTTTTTTTTCAATTGTGTATTTTTTGTGGGCCTAATGTGGTGCTTTCTTGGCCAGGATCCCCTTACAAAAGAGATTCTGAATCTCCCTGGGCTTATTCCTGGTTGAATAAAGGTTATTTAAAGTAAAAACTCACCAGGACATAAAAACTACCAATATTGAATCACAGTCAAATCTCATAAAAATCACTTTAAAAGTTTGGTGCCTTTGCCCCAAAATAAGGCTTAAAATGCCCTTTTTCCACATGGTTATAACTATAGCGATAAATCCTGAGTGCCATGGCATCATCCCCACCAAACCACTCACACAAATTCAAGAGTGTAATCTTTGAATAAACATGAAAAGAGGAGGGCATCATGCTAATGCAGACATTTTCATGGGGTAATAATTAAGAGTCCACATCGGCTTCTTCTTCTGCTACCTTCTTTGGCTTTTGGGGTAGGGGGGCGGGACTTACAGGCTGACTCTTCTCTATAATGTCTGTGGTTGTTTGAAAGGAGAAAGGGTGAAACCCGGCGTGGGCTTCTCCTCCAGCATCACGTAGCAGACCATTAGCAACTTGCTGATGATCATAGTGAACACAATTAGCAGCCATGTCTTTATGAGGCCTTGATATGTCAATGCATGATTGTCAAGTTTGTTGTGAAGCTCTGCCCCCAAGAGGCAAAAAGGGCAAAAAAGGATTAACAGCTTTAAACTTCAGTTTTCATTACCTTACTTCAGGTTGATGTGATGTTTGTGCAGATCACACAAAGAAGTAATCTACATTAAAAAAAATAAAAAAAAAATGAAAAAAAAACCCACATCCAAGCATTTTGCTGTCATCATCAAACTGAGAAGAAAGATCAGGGGATGACGCCAATTTAAATGAGGCCACATGTGAGGCACTCAAGAGAAGCTTGCTATTTACCTGGCAAACGTGTTGGAGAGCTGTGTTTACAATAATAAACTGATTGACACCGGTGCAGAGCAGCTGTTTGGTCAAACATGAGAACAATCAATAGGGACTCTTTGTTTTGCTCTGCAAACTGAGTCCCGGAGTGGCCCTGTAAAATATTTGACGTGCTAATACTGTTTTGAGTGATCATCATTTCCCACTAGGACCACATAAGTGGGTAAACAAATATGAATTATGTGTGCGGTATAAACACTTTGGAGAGCCCCCAGGAGATTGTGAAACTTAATGCACGTACATGCTGCAGCTCGGCTTCACGGCCCCTCCAGCTTGCATTTGAGACTGACCTTTGTCAAAGCCGGGGCTCTCAGTGTGTTAAACGAGGGCTGACAAGGCGTCATTACGATGTCAAGTATGGCTCCGTTCTTTGAACCTGAATGCTTATGTTTATGTCGCTGCTGAGTTTTTGTGTGTTTGTTTGTTTGGTTTTGCACTTCTTACCATCCGCAGGAGTGTGAAATCGGCCGTGTTTTGTTTGCATTCTGGTTGTCTGTGGGTATGCTTGTGGAACGTCAATCATATTTAGCGCTGGCTCATTTTAAGATTCAGCTGCATGCTGGCACCTCTCTGCTGATGTCTCACAAACCTGAACCAAGTTCAGCATTGTAAGAGTTCCAAAGGGTGTCGAAAGGTTTGGCCAAACTGTGTGTGTGTGTGAGGGCGGAAAGAGAAACAGTTCCTCGTGCCAGTTTAGAGAGTAAGTGAATATGAACATTCATTCCAAAGAAATGACAAAATAATCTGATTCTCGCCGGCCTATCAAGCAACCAAAAACCTGGCTCAGAAAATGTCTTTAAGCAGTAGGACCCAGCCCGATTAGTAACTGGTGGCAATCAAAATGCTTCATCCACTCAAACTCAGTAATATACTGTAATATTTTTACATAATTTATTCATCTCAGTAGTGTTTTACATTGCAAAATTGTTTTGAACAGGGTCACATTACATTTCTATTCATAAATATATATATTTTTTTACTTCAAGTACATTCATTGTTTTTATCATATTGGTCACTTTAAGCTACGATGCACCTGCGATACTTCATTGTTTTTCCATTTTTGCACAGTAATTCACTCTGCAGTTTTTATCAAAAAATAACTATATACAAATATACATATATTTTTTTTTCTTTTTCTTTTTCTCTGTATATTTTGCACATTTTCTTCTAATCATTTTAATGTCTACTGTCATGTTACTGTGTGCTTTTTGTAAACTGCTGCTGTAACAAGGGAATTTTCCCGTTGTGGGATCAATAAAGTAATATCTTATCTTAAACTCATGAAGGTGTTTTTTCAATTTCATGGCAACCTGCCTATGAGATATGACCACAGAGATGACAGTGAGGCCAGGTCATGGTGCAGGAGAAGATGATGATGATCATGAACTTGGGCAGGGGACATCAACTGCAGCTCCAAGTTCACAGTTGTTCTAGCTGTTGAATATCCACACATAGCAAATTCAGTTGCCTTCTGTCCAGCCGTTGACAACATTTTGTTGCTGTTAAGTGTTTGGTCAGACAGAGGGACCCCGGGGGGCCTGGCAGACATCCTTTGGTCTTTGCAGGTCATAAATGAAATGTACAGAGCAAACAAAATTTCACTGCACATTGTAAATACTTTTTTTTTATATGTGGGTCTGTTTAAGGAAGGACACCATCTTGTCAAGGGTACACACAATCTAGTGTTTAATAAAAGGCCAGTCCTGGCAAATCATTTTAGCAGCCGTGTGTGTCTACAGCAGCTCCGGTGCAGTGGAAAGGAAAGTATTTGATGAGTGGACTGCAGAGAGTCCAGTTGCCAGAGGGCTGGAAAAGCCCGGGCTAGTGGCACACATCAAACCCCGGCCAGGCCTCTGTGTGGATATCACAGTGATGAAAGCTGAAGCAGACTCACTCATGTAGAACTAATGGGCAGGTGGGGCGAGGAGCGGGGAGCTGCCGATCACCCCCACCCCCCACAAAAAGAAAAAAAAAAATGCTCATCACGTCAGCGCTGACACTACATACATACACACACACACATAAGACCCCATAAAAAAAATAAAAAAAACTAGGAATAAGAGGTGAGCCAGTAATCAGAGAACACTTGAGCAGCTTAATCAGCATTGCTTGTCTGATGAGGAAGAACACTTCTGGTTTTTGTGGGCAGCAGCCTTCATTAATCATCCTCAAAAGAAACACCACTCCACCACAACTTCAGCTGAGGACCCTCAGTCAGTATGTGTAGAACAGAGCCATGAGTAAAGGAAAAAAAAATTGGAAGAAGAAAAGGGGGGAAAAATACCAAATCATGCTCTTTTCCAATCAGTCCAATCAGCTTTGGTCAACTTCAGTGTCCAGAGGTTTAATGTTTCAAATGAACACCAGACATCTACATGTAGCGGTTCCATTGTTTTGTGCACATTCCCGTGCCATATCTCTGACGAAGGGGCTTCCCGTTGCAGCACTGTCGGCTCCAGACACATTACCTTAGACCTTCAGACTGCAACTTCCAAAATAACTCACATAACACACAGCGTGGCAGGTTGTCTTGTCACGATCATGCCACTGAGGGTCAAAACTCTGGATGTAATTCATCCGGCTTTTTCGTGTGAATGAGATTCCAACACAAATTATGACACGAGGTGGCCTTGAGAGAGGAGCCACACTCGGATGAGTCAGGGCGGAAGTTTGGCAGTTTGTCTGTGACCCTGTAGTCTGACGAGCATTATGTTTCCAAGACACGCACGCACAAAGAGATGCAATAATCTGATTCATCCAGGGAGAAGGATATAATTAATATCACTGTGTTACTTAATTAAAACCCGAGCATGAGTAAAATAAAGCCACTGATAATTATTATTTGCAAATAATCACACAGCCCACCTTCACTGCAGCCTGACTTTGAGATCACCAAGAATGGGCGGTATTAACTCTTCGTATTACAATGTTGTTTCTCTCTCATCTGTATGTATATTATTTTCTCTGAACCATATATCCAACATCAGACAAATAGACTGCGTCAGTCATTTCCTCATTTACATTTGACATTTTCATGATTCAATTAATACATTGTCCTGTAGATATTCATGATATGCGATATGCCATAGTTTGTTTTTTTTAACCCTGTAAATGATGGTAGAGGGGGAGGTGGTTGAACTGCTCTGTCATCCCTCTGCAAGACAAAGGTTCAAGGTGCCCTTGAATAAATCAGCCTTCAGTTCTTGCAGTGGAGCTGCTCACTGGCCAACATTAGAATAATGATTTCCTTACCTACAGTAGTAAATAATGTTCAAAACATATATTCATGCTCAGTAAGTTGTCCCTATGTTGTTACAAGAGGGAGCACATAGAATTAATTGGGAGTTCTCAAGACCAAAATGTATTTTTAGTACACGAGTAGTTCATAAGATAAGATAACAGAGAAAAATGAAGTGTCAGCCAAAAGTAACACTTTATTGTATTTATCACACAGAAGATGCCAGATTACCAGCATGGGCAGGTCCAACTGCTTTTCTTGGCATGACCTGCCCTGCTCTCCCTCTGATTGGCTAGTACTCATTGCTTTTGTTACCTAAGTTGGTTCAGTTAAGATAGGAGGAGTGAGAACGATGACGGTTCGGGTAAACCAGTCAGAGGCAGAGGAGATTAAAATTAGGCAAATCAGAGTAGTGTGGGTAATGCCACTTAACTGCTCGGATCCACAACAACGTGTCCAATGACAAATATTTTTGCCTGAGTTGCATCATGGGAATTTGAGTCGTTATTCAGAGAATAAATTTGCCTTTTAGGGTTACATACTGTACCCATTATCAAATAAAAACAGTTACTGCTTTTACTTAATAAAAAAAAAATTATATATATATATATATATATATTAATATGACTACTACCACTACTACTACTACTACTACTACTACTACTACTACTAATAATAATAATAATAATGATAATAATAGTAATGAGTAAGAAATGCAGCTCAAAGTGCTTTACAGTAAATAAATGACATGAAATGTATGTAGGATGAACATAAAAACAGAGATGGGGTGTGACAGTGGAACAGTGGAAGTTCAAAGGCACAGCTTGTGATTTATTTGTCCACTTAAAAAAGACGGTCTAATGATTCGATGGAGTCACACTGAGATCCCTGACTGTTCGGGGAGTAGGTCACTGTGTTGTTGTTGCTGATGCTGACAGTGGGATCAATAGCAGGGCACGGTTTGCACGGGGAAAGACTTGTCACGATTCATCTTAAAGTAATGGGGGCAACACTGATGTGAAGACGAGGCAAGACATGCATATCAGACACACATACATGCAAGATTGAATAATGAGTACATGCATGTCTAAGGCCAATAATAAGCCTCTGGTATCAGCCTCTTTTGCGTGTTGGCTGCTGTCATGTGTCATCGTGCATGTTCATGTGCCGTGATATGGCGTGTCCCCATTATGTAACAAAATCCATACTCTGTTTGAAAGCAATGTCCTTTTCTATTGATTGCACTGTGTCCTATGAGGACTAGTTAAAATGGTAATCATCAGTTAAACAGAGGCCTGAGGGCCCCCCGAATAAAATGCAGCCTTCAGCTACACTTTTCTCAGCCTGTGGACAGCACGGGGGAGCAGCAAATATTGATCGGCAAAATATCCGCACGTCCACTAATTCAGCCCGTGTGCTCACTTGAAACACTCCGACGCAGATCTACAATGCGCTCTGTTTCTTTATCGCGCCACGGATGCTTATCAATTTCCCGGAGAGATTTTCAATGAGGCAAAATTTAATTAAAAATCTGATTAAAATTGCGCCGCTGCACACAACTGAATCTTATAAAGGGAGAAGCAGCACGGCCATGTTGACCACACTGCTTTCTCTCTGATGCCCCATAAAAGAGTTTGCCCTGTGATGTCGGGTGAGTCAAGTCTGAGAAGCCTTCAAGGAACCTCTTGTGGCTGAGGTCGAGTCAATCCGGCACAACCTGCCCTCTTCATTCAGGCTTTATTTTTTTTTTCCTGTTTGTTTGTTTCATCAGAGAGGTGTCTGCAGAACTCCGGTGCAATCAGCGAGCCACCACTGACCTTGAGTTACTGCATCCTCCCAGCCCCGTATAAGCCACATTTATCAGGCTGGAGCTGCTTCATATTCATGGCACAGAGCAATCCTCAGCACATAAATAAGGCATTCGTATAAAACACTGCAATAATAACTGACTTCCATTTTTGGCCAAACCTCAACCCATGTGACCTCTCTAAAGTGGCCCAGCTTGTTTGTGTGTGCTTTCCATGCATGAAAAGAATTTGACTGTCCAACGAGTGTCTCCATGAGCCTTCAGTTTTCATGGCGCACAACAATGGAAGTGTTGGAGATCTTATTGTGGTCAAAACGTTGTTGTGTCCGCCATTAAGGTGGTGCTAAATGCTAGGATGAGGACATTACAGACTAACTTCAAGCTGTAATTTATATGGAGAGGCACTTTCTCAGTCCCAGTTGACTGCGTTCATTGCAACAGACATTTTCTGCTTTTTTACCAAAGAAATTCAAGTAAGTCTTTTTTGGGGCTAAATAAAAAATAAATAAATCAGAGAAAATTTGTTTCCACATTCCCCACGTACAACATCAGATTCACTCTGGCAACATCCAGCTATCAAGACATATAAAAGCAGAGATCAGTTCTCAGCAGTGTATAGAATTGTATTTCATCCTGCCTGAGTCAACATATTACATCCTGTCCCTGGTGGTTATCCAGAATTTGTAGAGCCTTAGTTAACA
This sequence comes from Haemulon aurolineatum, assembly GCA_038406115.1. NCBI lineage: Eukaryota > Metazoa > Chordata > Actinopteri > Lutjaniformes > Haemulidae > Haemulon > Haemulon aurolineatum. The sequence goes on from JBCAUF010000039.1 coordinate 2,029,428, forward strand.
TAATGCAACTCTTCTTGTTTTGAGCTGTAATTTAAAAGCAGTTCAAGTGATTGAGAGTGTTTGACTGACAGTAGTTACATGTGAGAAAGGTCAATCAATCAGAGTTTAAACAAGGCTGGAGCTGTCAGTGGTCATCATGGGTGACTGAAAAGAGGAGCCTGTGTTTTAGCATTGCATTAAGTTTGTTAAATATGTGAAAGTAGATAACAAAGGGTGTTAAGTTGTTCTTTAAAAACAAAATGATGTATCCCTATTGAAACACGGGAGAGCTGAGCAAATCACTGCAATGCCACTTCGATTAGAAATACCATGCATGCAGAGTACATATTGTGGTCTCAGGAAGAGAGCCAAAAGAGATTCCAGATTGGTAATGGTTCACCCTTTGGGTCCATATCGCCAAAATAAGATTTCGTGGAAAATCTACTGAATGGACTAACCCCGTAAACATCACTGTCATTACAAACTTATGCTGCCAAGATAAAAAAGATATTCCTCTATGAGTCATACAACAGGAAAATTCACAGAGTCAAAACTAATCCAAATGCCCAAAATGTCATTTGAAGCTCGAGTGGAAATTTAATAGTTTTTCAAAGACACCTAATACATCACACTGAAGATGGAGTTAGAGTCTTTAACCTGTTGCAGAAGACATTTAGAATAATTCTATTTGATTGAATAGTGCAGACATAGCATGTATTGGGTTAGGGATGATTTTTCCATTCTTAAATGGGAACATCATAAAGAAGCTTGTTAAGAAAAAAACAAAAAGAAAAGAAAAATGAAAAAATGCTGCATAAAGCAAGGAAGCTGTGTGAGATCTAAAAAATATCCACAAGTGATGTCATGTGAGTCAGGAAGGCTGAAAGTTGAAAAAAAAATCAGGGGGTGTGGTGTTGGAGAAAGTATCAGAATGTTAGCCCACTTCTCATCTTTTCTGCAGGCTAGAGGCTCCAGGCTACATTAGCGGCTAGCCTACTGCTCTGTGCTGCTCTGTGGTGGCTATTGTAGGCCTCGGGTATGAGAAAAAAGGCTCTGCTGCAGATTTTGACCCTTTTTAAATACATGAAATCACAAGTCTGACATGTCACAGAAGTGCATTGAACGTAGTATTATGTTAAATTCAACATGAAGCAAAAAGTGAAAACTTCATGTTAAGTTGTTAAAAGGTTGTGAAAAGGAGAATTTTAATCCAATAGTGACACACATGAAAAGGTCAAGGTGTCAGTAAAATTCTTCGTTATCTTCATGAATATATATGTCAAATCCCACTGCTGTCTGTCTGAGCTTTATGAATGGATGGATCATGCTGGTGTGCCAAGAGGCGAGGTGAATGCTTACCAAAGCAAACACATTGATCCATGGAGGTGTGAACTGAGACAAAGTTGTGTCTGCTGCCTTAATACTACCTTAGAGGCTTCGTAGAGTATGACTAAAACATGGACCTAGACCCTTGAATTCTCATCATGGCACCCATTAATCAAAGTGGTCGAGATCAGAATTTCCTGACTTCACATGGTACAATCCTGCCCTTTCTTGAACTTGGTAGGTGCATGTTATGTGTCATGTTATGTACTGTAAACATATATTCAGAGTATTCAAAATTAAATCTCAGTTGAAGCATACATGGAAAGAGATGAAAAATAGATAATTTGTCATTGCCTCCCAAAAGTATCCGTACAAGCAGTTTTTAACCTAATGCTCTGATCAGCAGGATGACATAGTTTATCAGTGACTTTCAAAACCTGTGCCAGTAGGCACTTTACAGGATAATGGTGAATTCTAAACCATAGACAGTAGCACAAGTTAAGAGTCATAAATTCAATGAACTGATTCAGCAGTAAATACAATATCATCTGTCATGTTGGCATTAGCTAACATTATTCTCTTTGTCAGGTTACCACTGTGCTCTGCTGGTGCATTGCCTAAATGTACAGTATATAGATATAAAGATAAAAAAGATGCAGTCAGTTGAATTGATTTTATCAACACAAAATGTTTTCAGCCATCCGGCCTTCACCACTAGCTAACATTAAACACTATAAAGCTGCATTTTTATTGATCTTGTACGTTGTGTTAACTCACATGACAGTACATGTTTTAATTTTTCTGCCTGGCCAGAAGCTGCTACTGTTATACTCACTCTGTATGGATCCATTCAGGGGCCATGGCAGGGTGCTCACACCGAATGCAAGCATGGAACTCCCTTTCCACTAGAGTTTATCTGAACAAGGTATCATCCTCTTAGACTTAGAAAACTGGAACGTCTGAGGACCGATTCGTGGGACAGCACACTGCATAAAGCGCATGAGACAAACAAAAACAATAATCATCTGTAGCAGCTGTCACAAAATGTCATCACTATCCAGGCATTTCACTTGCATTTCAATAATTGCACACAAATGCTTGTCATAAAACAAAATGAGCATTTCCTATCTCTCCATGTATTTCACATCCTCTAGTCCATGCATTTCCCCATACTCCCCATGGTCTTGTTTAATTGAGTTATTTTAAGTGAGGTTTTTGCTCAGTTGTTTCTGTTCTTTGGGTGTTTTTATCTCAGACTAGAAAGGAGTGGCCGGAACCCCATCAAAAGTGGATGAGGTCTGCCTTCTCAGCCAGTCTTGTCAGGTACAGGTGGTCCAGGCCAAGCCGCTGCTCCCCCATGATCTCCCTTGAGATCTTCACTTTTCTTGATTTGTTCCTGTGAATGATTTTTGGAATGTCTGTATAAAAATATCATCAATAGTGTGCCGACTGTTAACTAAATAAAGAGAGAAAGGCAGCGTTACTTTGTGCGATTTTACTTTGAACAGAAAATAAGAGGAGGCTGCAGATGTCTGGAAAATGCAGACAGTGTGATCTCTGTACTGCAGCAAAGTTCAGTTTTATATTACGGCTGTCTCAGGAGCAGAGTTTAACCACAACATGCACAAAACTACTCCAATAATAGTCAAACACGCTCACCACAGTTTTAAATGGATCTTTTGATTGCAGCCACGTGGGAAAGTGGACATTTGACCCGCTCAGACTGCAGACAGCTAACCGAAGTGTCCGACCTGAGTGTGAGCTACAATATTACTTATGAAGTAAATTTTTCATCTGTGAGAGAAAGATTGCCATGGTCCCTCTTTAATGCATTTCATCAACAGAATTCATTAACAGCATTAACACACCTTCTAATTGCATTGGTGGTTTATTTACTGATGGAAATTATCTACCAAGACACATACCAAAACATATATACTCTATGGGCCTGATTTGCTAAGATCACAGATAAGGGGCACTAAATAGTTTGCGCGCGCTAACAGATTGCACACGCCATTGGTTTGCGTGTTGCAGCTGATCTGCTGAGATTACTCGCGCAATTTATATCACGGTCAAAGTGGTGGAGACTGCCCTATTTAAATGAGGTCTTTGCTTGTGCTACTAGTTTTCACCACGGAGAATGCTGACATTTTGCACGTTTGAGGGACGCAATCCCCCTTGCGTCCGGTTAGTAGATCAGCTTCAACATGAGTTTGCGCCTGCAATAAGGTTTGCACCCGTTTTTGCACACTCAAACCTTTAGTAAATCAGGCCCTAAATGTATAATTACTTTCCAAGGAAGCAGTGGAATT
>JBCAUF010000039.1:2095225-2118207 GCA_038406115.1 Haemulon aurolineatum
AGGCAAAACACTACCGCTTTCGTCCACAGTGGCCGCCAGACTCAAGCAAAACTGAAAGTAATCTAGTGCCACTTTAAGCTGCTCTTAAACAAGGTCTCAACAATCTGACGTGAACAACAGATAATGTTAACTACAATCATTCTAGCTCATAGCACACTGAATCCTTGTGTATGGTTTCATATTCCAAGGAACTGCTATAAATATGTAACATTAACATAACATTGGGGGTGGCATGTTTTGAACGGGAGATTCATGCCATTAATGACCGATCAGCCTGCGGCACCACCAGAAATCCTAGATGTAGTTTGCTGTTGTTGCAAGAAAGACTGCAGCACAAAGAAATGCACATGCAAAAAACATGGACTCCTTTGCACTGTTATTTGCAGAGAATGTTGTGGTTCTAGCTGCACAAACTCACAGTTACCTGATTGATCAGATGGATATGACCCAGAAGGGAAGAACTAAGCAAAGAATAAACCAGGAACTGATATAGGGGGTCCCAGAACCAAGAGCCACGGAGAAAGGGCCAAGAATCCAAACTGGATTTAAAAAAAAAAAAACAGAAAAAAAAAACTTTAAAAAGAAAAACAAAAAAAAGCTAAAAAAACAAAAAAAACACCCCCCAAAAAATACCCCCACCAAAAATCCCTCCCCTGTAGTTGCTACCTTGACGTGGTGGGGAAGCTTGTGTGCCTCCGTGACCCTGAAGACTATATCGGCGGGGTTTATAACCCTGGCAGGTACTACCAAGCCAGGGTTATAAACAGTTTTCAGGTTAGAGGCCAGTCTGAAAGCAGCATTGCCATCACCCATTGGCAGTAGGATGATTGGATAAAGATTGGGCCGATGTATTTGACATATGAATGGTGGAGTGGTGGATATGAAGTGTGGAGCTCACATGCATATTCAAATTAATTTTCAAAGAAACTTGTAATACAAAAAAAGTTACTTTTCATGTATACTTTTACTATGTAAAGTTTTATTGTGGTAGGAGTAAAGAAAAATATTAAGCCCGTTTGGATGTATTTTGGACATATTCGATTAGTGTATAGCTGATTCACATATTCAAATTCATTTTCAAAGAAACTCCTAATACAAAAGATGTTACTTTTCATGGGTACTTTCATTGTATGAAGTTTTATTTTGATAGCCCCATTGGGGTGTATTGTTGTCTGGCCTTATTGGCACACAGCGTGGATTGATGAGAATTTAATATATTTCCTCAACTAGGATTTCTTAGGACTTTTAGTATGTTGTTCTGGACACCTCATAGAAGTGATCTAAGCTGCAAAAAATTATTTTACAATTAGTTTGTCGAAAAACGCTACTTTGCCTGGACTACGTATGACAATAATATTGAGGAAAAGCTACATGTTGTGAGTGGCTAGGAATGGAGAATGAGCTATTTTTCTTGTTCTACCGGCTTGGCATCATTATTCAATACCACTGCTGACAGCATACTGTCTGTCCTTAATTAGCTTGTAGGCTTCAGTTATCAGCAAAAGTTTGTTTACATTGTATCTCTGTGCCCTTGTCAGTCCAGCTGTCAGTCAAACATGTAGCTCTGACCCTCGGAGGTCAAAGAAGCCTTTGTAGTATACGTCCGAAAACTTTCTTTTTTTCTTTCCACTTTTGAAAAATTCTCAAAAAACCATCTTGAACATCACTCTGAAAATCATTTCTGATTGCACCGCCGGGATGACACTTGGTTGAACTTCAGCACTTCAGCGCTTACCATGAGTGACATGATGTGTTGTGGCCTTGGCAACATGGATGTGCGTGATGTGTGTCTGAGGGAAACTGTTGTAAGAAGGTTACGCCGGGTTCTGTAGAGCGCCGGAGCCGAGATCAAAGGCATCTTGTATCATGAATAATAACAGTCAAAGGCTGGTCCTGCTGCCTGGCTCAGTGATAAGCGTGTATACAAACTGAGCCATCTTGTTAAAGCATATTGCTTTTGGATGTTGCACACAGCCCTTATGTCTCCATCCTAGCAGACACAAAGGACTAAACAGAGAGATAACACACTGAATAACAGCACAGTACGTGTACAATATCATGCTGCTCTGCAGACAGCAGGTAGAGTACCTCTGAAGTCAGTTCCACGGGCCCGTTTACACTCTTTACATTCAACATGCGCATTTCAAAACCAACTAATAATATCTTCATCACAGTCGGAGCTAGGCAGCTCAGTGCATTTTTCTATTGAAGACATGGTTGTTCTCCATTTGCACCCTTCCACAGCCAATCAGCCCACTCCCTCTCTTGTGAATTGAAATCACAAAGCTTCAGCAGATCACGCATCCTTTGACATTTACGCAACAATTTAGCGGATTCTTGTTATGCATTTATTCATCAATGCATTCATTTAACTGCTCATGAATACAAATGCGATGGGTGACCTGTCATATTAGACCTTAGTCCTCTATGGGTAATTTTGCCACTGAGGTTGATGCAATGCTTCCTCATGCATATACATCAGCCCAATGAGGAAATAAGAATCAGGATCACCAGAGGAAAGTGCAGCCATGGCATTAAAGAGACAGCTTTCTTCTTCTTGTTAGAATTCAAACTCCAATGTCCAGTGTTTAAATGGGAGTTTAGGAGATGCAGATGCGGACTGCAGAGAGAAGGTGGATCTACTGTGACACCATCTTCCTGTGCAGTTCAGTGTTAATTAGGCTGGTGTTGTACCCCGAGTACTCACAGAAAAAAGGATCTTCCTTTTAGTTCTTGCAACCAAGAGCACAAAAATTTGTCTTCCATGGATGCAGCCAACATTTTCATACATGCAACAATGTGTCACCGAATAGCATGGTATCTTTTGAACTCCCTACAGAAAACCACTACTAGTGTTTGTGCAAAGGAGCCTTAAATAATTTGGATAAAAAGACAATTTATCATCTTCACTGCAGGACACTGGTGAAACATCTTTGGAGCTTTGAGTATTTTCGATGTACACAAATGTGTGTGTTGCATATACAATTTTAAACATGTGGAAACAACCCAAACTGTCTAGAATAGCTTCTATTGTTATTGTGTCACATATTTGGGTAACCCTAAAGAAACAGTATGCTTTGAACCGCATGTTGATGCCATATGCAACAAAGCACACCAGCGCATGTATTTTTTTATCACAAGCTCCGCAGTTTTAACGTTGACACCACTTTTATGAAAATGTTTTATTCCTGTTTTATTGAATCTGTTCTTACGCTCTCTTTTATCTGCCGGCACGGGTCACTTTCTTTTAAACAGAAAAATCACCGACAGAGCATTGTGAAGGTGTGCAGTAAAATCGCAGGAACTGCTCTTAACGACCTCCACAACCTGCACAAGCCTCGGTGTCTAAAGAAAGCCAAATCTTTTTTAGATGACCCGAGCCACCCACTAAGGAACGAGCTGGTGCTGCTGCCATCTGGGCGGAGATATGTTTTGCCCTAATGCAGAACAAACAGACTTCAGAAACTCACTCAATCCTGGATTTATCAGTGGAAATGCAAAATGACAATCTTGGTCTTTATTTATTTATTGTTGCATTTATTTATCTGTTGTTGCAGTGGTTGTTGTCCTTGTCATATGTGTGACTGCCAGCTGTAAACCAAACTGCCCCTCGGGGATAATAAAGATTCCTTGAACCTTGAACCTTGAAGCTGTTTTGAATACTGACCTTGTGCTGCTGTTGCCTTTACGTTAATCTGATGCAGTCCGATTCACATGTGCGTCATGATGAGAGTGACAGGTTGACATAAAAGTGACCAGTTAAATTGCCATTAGAATCATGCAAAGGGGTGCATGTAAGAAAGGGGCTAATGCAAAATACCTGCTAAAACAATTCCCTCAGTCTCAGCTGCACCTAGTTAGCAAATGTTAGCATGCTTACATGATAAACTAAGATGGTAAACATTATGGCCAAAATACATTACATACGTTACATGGGTGAAGTACGACATGACAGCTGCTACATGCCCGCAGCGGAGCGTGTCCGCTATAATCAACCGAAGCTGCTACACCGACCACAGAAGCGTAACTCTGCTCTTCTCTATTTTACGTGACTGGTCTATTTGTCTTGCTCTACGCACGGCAACACGGCCCTGAAACAGGTAAAAACTACATTGAACTGTGTACAAACTGTTAAAAAATGATTCCTATAAATGCCTCATGGTACCAGAGGCAATGTGATGCAACAGAGAAACTGTGTAGGTTTTGATACTTTTCACATTAAAATAAATCAGTATGCATCTATGATCATGTCGCTAAAAAGCCCAGTTCAGTTTCCAAACCTGCACAACTAGTTGCAAAGTCTATGTGCACCAAGTGAAGCTGGCATGCAACCGTACACCACAAAGATTGAGTCATTGCAGCAGGTAACAAACCCCACTCTGTGCCACGTCGCGTCCCATGTTCCATGTATTTCAGCCGTTTGACAATGTCATCATGCTGATTTTAAGCAGAGGTCCGTCTCACGAAGCTGGTTTAATGCAAACTCAGAGTCTGTTAACCCTGATATCAGGGAAACTCTGAGTTTTCCGTTTCACAAAGGAGGGTCAGTCAAACCAGAGAGAGAGGGGTAACTCTAACCTGTTTCACAAAGAGAAGTAACTTAACCTTGCGGTCAGTTACCATAGTAACAGACTCTGTGAAACTAACCTGGTCGGGACCAGGTTTTCCTCAGTAAACCCGGAGTTTCGCTCTATCTCCGTCAACCTGCCCGTGTATCTGTCTGATGGCCGCTCATTCATCCCCCTACAATCATTGGATAAATGCAGAGTGATTCGAAGTTCCCATTTCCCATGAGGCTTTGCTCCGACCATTCTACATTATGAACATTATGGGCAATTTATATTTGTGGTCATGAAAATTATGTAGCGTGTCAATAAAAAGAGTTAGATCAAGATAGGAGGCTAAACAAGAATTAGTAGGCTGGGTTAATGAGAGTGAGTTTGAGACTCCAGCACCATGAGTGAGGGGTCGTTGGAGTATTCAGTTCAAGATCTATATTGTGTTGCTGTCGGATATCTGATTATTTTATAACAGTTTTAACTCAATGGGCTGCTCATTAACATCATACAGCTGCCTCTTGAGCTAATCGGACGGCCGGCCGGCGGATCGGGAAATTTCCCGGCCGTCCCGATAGCCACTCCGCCCCTGTCAATCTGTGACTCAGGGCTCCATTGATGCTGGCTGCTGATATCTGTGGTGCAACTGCTTAACTCCAGGTGAAACTACTCAGAGTTGATAAAACTGACTCAAATAAGCTGTTGTGAAACCGAAAACAATGGACCCCAGGTCTTAGTGGACATGTTGCCATGCTGATGTTATCACTTAACTCCAACCACCACCGTGCCTGTTCACAGCCTCATATAGGAGGGCATGTCCATTCAATCTTAAGCTTTTTCATTTTATATTTTAAAAATACATAAAGAAAACAGTGTCTTAGTCCTTAGCACAATAAGGCTGGACAGGCTAAACACCACAGCAATGAACACAGCAGGGAAGTAGATAGATGGGTGGGTAAGTGTGGTGGTAATTAGCCTCTGCCTGTTTTGTTGGATTGTGAATAAATCCTGCCATGAGTAGAGGAGCTGATTGCTTCTCTCCTCGTCCTCACCCTGACACATCTTTTACTACATTAGTCTGAACGGCGTTTGTTTGTACTGGCAGAGGAAGCTAAACATGACCCACTTGAGGCCTTTATGGATGCAAGGCATAAACAATTCATCCTGTTTCTTCTCAGCGGAGACACATATGTTGTGGATGCAAAGGTTTCGGGAAACTCATTTCATGCTTATTGTTTACCAAATCAGAAATTCTAATTGCTTAGTGGGACTAATTAACTTATGAAAAAGTAACGGGAGTATTGTGTACCCCCATGTCATGCTGTTTGTATACGCCTATGAAATATTCATACCATGACAAGGCAGTTTGGCAACAACTACTTCGCTCTGATATGATTTTGTTTGGTCTCAAGTCTCTTGACTCTGTCACCATCAATTACGCTGACGGGAAACGTGAAGCAACGTCAAAGGCGCACGTCAACAACTGCAAAACAACACGGAGAGTTCATGCAACAAGAGAGAGACAGACGGAAGCGGACTCTGTGCCACGTGGCCTTATTCCAAGCGGAGGTTTGAATCCATGAAGCACTCACTTTTCTACAGATGTGTGAAATGATGAGGTCGTTATTATTCAGTTTTTCCTCCTATCATGAAATCCCATGAAAACAATAAAACCAACAATTTGATGGTCTCTCCTCCTAATCCAATTAGACTAGACTTTATTTTATTTTAAACAATATTGAGTTATTTCCTAAAATTGTTGGGGACTTCTCTGTGGATCCATCTTGTCTGTATTATGACATTTGATCTACATTATATTATTATTAATAATTATTATTGTGTACAGCTTTGAAATAGTTGTGATAGAGTGCATGGCTTTTACCTGATTATTGTAGTATACTCTTAGAAATTTAAGTTCTAAGTAGAACCATATAAGGTTCTTCGGCTTGTCCTCATCAGAGAACCCCTTTTGGCTCCATGGAGAACCTTTTATAAAGGTTTAAAGGGTTCTCTGGATCAAAATGGTTCTTACTGGAACCTCAGTCCCTGTATTAGAACCCTTATTTCTAAGAGTGTACAGTAGATGAACCATGGTTTCTCAGTGACTGCACTTAACAGTGGAGATGATTTGTTAAAATCAAGGATTCTTTTCAGTGAGAAGTACAGATACAGATATGATGGTTCCTACAGGCTGTGGGTGAAGAGTCCTCATGGTATATACTGATCACTGACAACCAGCTCATGTTTACCAACAGCTCCATTTTGTTGACATTTCTCTTTTCACGCTATCACAGGTGCTTGGAATAGGATGGCCCACTGCTGGATGTCACACTGCTCCAGATGTGACCTCTCCAGACCTCCCGGTATCCCCAGACTACCAGCCTCTCAGCAGGTGCATGTTACACTTTGTAGCATCATCGCTGCCTGACCACCCTCCACTCTAAATTACAGCCCTGGTTCCTCAGACCCAAAGTGCCATGGTAACCACAGCGTGTGATCCTTGTTGTTATTTCCCCTTCTCCTGCGCTTTTTCACTCCCATTCCGGGCTATAAAGCGAGGCACAGCTGAGGACAATATGCAAAAGGTTTTTATTAATATGAAAATTAAATCTGTAATGACATTGCTAGTGACTTTAAATTCAACTCACAGTGCCTAGAGGAAGGACAATGTTCTGCAGACTCAGGGAGATGAACATTTTAGAAAAAAGAGGTCATATAAATAATGATAGAATCACACGGCGAAATAGGTATTATGCAAAACTGTCATGATTCATAGAACACATACAGTAGAAGCTAGAACACAGAAGCCTTGCAGTCAAATTTTTTGTTTTCAACTCCTGATAAGACAGAACACCCTCAGAGCCAATGTAAAGCACCCATGCATTTGCTCTTGGGGTGTTTACTTACGTCCCCTATTTGAAGCCCATCCCTCATTGTTGGAAGACAAATGTCACCTCCCTCCCTCCTCGCCCGCAACGCTGTCTAGTAGCTGACAGATGTCTCGTATTCATGAATATTCTGTGCACCGCCAGGCCCCGACGCTGCAGACGCAGCTTTGATCTTCATTTCAAAAGAAAGTTCTGTCTGTGCCACTGCCAGAGACTTTGTGTGACTCGCAGTGCATTCGCTGTTGTAACCTGTTTGTTTGAGTGCAGTGGTAGAGCGGCAACTCAGAGCTCGTCGGGGTTGACAGTCCGAGCCGTGAGGGCCACTCTTCAAATCAGGATGGACGGGTGAGGACTTACTTGGTGATTATGATCCAGTGAACGCGGCTGGCAGCGTCCTCTGGATAAACCCTGCTCGTTTGACTCATTGTTAAATTCAGGATTCTCCTCAGGTATAATCACGGTTCCTTTTATATAATAAACCTGCAGCTGGGTTTTGGAAGTTTGAGATTGACAAAGATTCGAGTTTCAAGGTTGTCATATGTCACATGCACAGCAGTTACAGGCATAGCACTCACTGCTGTCTATGAAATGGTTTGACTTCCCAACGGAGGAGCAGGTCCTAGTGAAATTAAGTGTGATCAATATTGTTACATGCCAAGTCAAGTCAATTCAAGTCAAATCAAACTTTATTATCCCAGCAGGGGAAAAGTGGTAACAGCAACACATACAGAAGATATACTAAAAGACGCATCCATGATAAGACACAAGCAAATAATGCAAAATGTACACAGATCACAGGGACAAATACAATGTCTGCAAATGTGAGATCACTTCAAATGAACACCTGCTGCTGGTTGCCATTAGCAGCCTCCCCCCTCCCCCAGACATGCAAATGTATCAAATGACTGTAAGTCCTGCAAAAGGGGTCACTCATTGTAGCAAACCTGGAGAGAATCATCACCTGACCCCCCTCTTTAATCTTTATCAAGCTGCTTCAGTCTCACCGTTCACATTAACCATGTTTCTTGTAGCAACATAAAAACATTTAAAAAAAAAAAACTGCCAGGCAACATAATGGCACATTTTGCAGCTGACAGATATTTCTTTTAGGAGTAGGTGGAGACCAAAACAGAGTTAAAAGGAGAATGAATGGTGACTGGAATTCATCAGAAGCTTGATTGTTAGGTGTGTAAATAGGCAGCTATTTGCTAACCTGTTAGCCATAAGGCTTGTTGCAGAGTTCTACCCCCAAGTGTTTAGCACCCACTGTATCACAACTGTCCTCCACGTGGTCTGATTAAATCAAATGTATTTGATTCCAGTTCATCTGTTCATATCAATCTCTACTGGATCTATTCATGAACAGACTATATTAACATATTATCAAACCAAAATCATAATCTAACCCTGGTATATACTTTTATATACAATACAATATACAATACTATACAATTACAAAGACATATTCCACTGTTTCTAATCTAACACTCACTGTTGTGATACACTTCATGTGGGGATGTAAGTGCTCTAAGCAGACTGCTTTCAATCAAGGGTATTCCCAGCTAGGTATTCATGGAGGTGAACAGCTTTGTAGCAAAGAGAACCCTCGTGCACACAATGTTATGAGAGTCTGGCTAAAACAAAGAGACGCCACCATCTGCAGTCTGCCAGCGTAGTTACAGCGCTGCCCCTCTTGACCTCGGTGAAAACCCATCGGGCTCCATTCACTGGCTGGCCCTTTCAGCACACATACTCTTGCATCGCCAGTAATGATATTGGTTTCTCTCAACACGCCTTTTGAGTGGTGGCCTGGTCTCAGGACTCTTTTGTTGCATGGCCTGGATGGAGAAGTATCTCTTTCCCAGTCGCCAGCCACATACACAGAGTACAGAGAGCGCAGAGCCCCCTGTAGACTCCACCGGTCTCTTTATAGACCACTGCAGCTCCACTTCCTCAAGAGACAGGCACAGTGGGCTTGCTCTTTCTAGCAGATGATTAATCTTCTCATTATCTGACATCACACTTAAAGCAGCACTCTACTTCCAAACAGGTTGTTGCTCCTGCTGCTGCGCTGAAAATCAAGAATATCTGAGTGTATGGAGCGTCTGGGAATTTGTGGACATGAAAGTATTTTGCTTAACTAAGCCCCAGTTGATTTAGAGAGCACTGGATTTGATCCATGCACATAGAGTACAATGTGAAAAAGTGCATGCAGCATTTCTGCACTGCGAGTAACCTACATGGAAATAAATAATCTCACTTCAGGGTTTCAGCTGCGTCACATGCATCGCCTGATGAAACTGGCTCAGGTGTTGTCACATAACTTAGGTGTGAAATCATATTCATGTGGTAACAGGTTGCCAGGAATAAGTGGGGTGGGGTGGGGATGGCACAGTTTTCCTCATTTTCATAATTCAATTATTTGTCTAAAGCATCATCTAATTAAAACCTAACTGCAACACTAGAAAACTGCAAGCAGTAATGAAGGGCACTTGCAGTCCTTGCGGGTCGGTGCTGTAGCGGTCACGGCATCCACGCCAGTCGTCAGCTGGCAGGAGCGACTCTGAAACATCACAAGTTTTCAGCGCAGCTTGACGGAAACCAGCATATGTTCCTGTGTTCACCGTGCCGATGAGACTGTGAAAATTTCATGTAAATCAAATTATGTTTGTTACACAAGGCCTACTTCCTTTTGCCAGTTGGTGGCGCAATGACTGTGACACGCCACGAAGGTGTGTTCACACTTGCAAATCTGATGATGTTTGTCACACAAGGCCTATGTCCTGTTTCCAGTAGGTGGCACAATGACTGTGACTCTAAATTGCAGTACAGTATGGAAGCGTTCAGGCTGGGACTCTTATCAAACAAGAATTTTCATGTAAATCTGATGATCAGATTTGACTCAACTGGAAATTGCCACAAAATGGCAGCGAAATTGAAAAAGGCCGAGTTCTTTTTGGGGTTATGGAAATGATGTAAGAGACTTTTTTTGTACATCACCAAGTTTCATAGCTGTCTGTAAATGTTGACCCAGGGGCTGGACTTTCGGGGTACCATGAAGTCATTTTGCCACACCAATGCCCAAGAACAATATCAAAAGAGAATTTCTCCTATCGTTGAATTTTGTGCAAAGTTTCATGAGTTTTTGAGCATGTTTAGTCCCTCCAAAATGCCAATCTCCTTTGGCAAAGAAAGAACGAAAGAATTCCTTCAGTGTCAAGAGGGCTTTGCAGTGGTCGCTGCACAGGCCCTAAATTGTATTATCATCATAGTAAAAAGAAAGTCGGTCCTACGAACCCTTTGCCCCTAGGTCTTTATGGCTCTGTACTTGTGTTCATGTGAAACTGCATCAGTCACAGCCCAAGTACAGCTCCAATTTAAAGTCCACATTCAGCCAAATATGGTCCAAATACTTCAAAGTTGCTCCACTCATTTCATCAAGGACACTCTGGGAGCTGACTGGGACAGACGAGTGTTGTATGCAAGCATTTCACACCAAGCTGTAGCAATGGTGGAGGACATGAGCTACACTTACAACTACTATAACATTCATTCTACAGCTACTACTGCTTGGGATTTTCCCAGGCAGGAAATTAACCATTTAGATTTAGAATATGTGAACATTTTATCAACAAATTATACCTGGTGGAAATATTTTTCTCAATCCATTTGCTAATCAAGACTGGGACATGAAAAAGTTATTAAGTTAACATTGAGTTGAGCTATCATACATACTGATCTCATGGTAAGGAAGAACTTAAACACTTTACATGTTGCTGTTATTTGATTTGATGATGTCTTACATCATTGAGAGCTATTTTTCCCATATCCGAAAAGAGAACTATAACAGACAAAGTATGACTTTTTCCTCTGTTTTTGTAGAATTTATATGAATTCCTTGGGTAGGAAGCAGATGTCCAAGTGGATTCAGTGGATGTCTGAGCTGAAGCTTCTTATCTCCTCCACTGACTGGTAACTGGGAGTCTGGCTCAGTCTATGTGAAGCATAAGGGTGTAACCGTTAAGAAAGCACTAGAGACAACATCAAAATGTTGTTAGAAGTGCTCAAAACTCCCTCCACTTTTTGCTGCACGGTGGTAGAGAACCAATTCTTCTCAGTTATTAACTGTAATTCCTGTTAGATAATGAAGTGTCTGTCAGTTTGTTTTCAAAGGACTGGCTTTTGTGACCCGGAAAACAAATGAGAGCTCCACAGCAGCCTATGTCAACACTCAGATCTGACCTTCAATGAAATTGAAAAGTCAGACAAAAACCAAACTGTACAACTGCCATTTTCATGTTTTCCTATTCACTGGAGCGGCTGGATGGAGGAAGAACTGGGCCAAACTACCCCCTCTTGTTACTGGCAAGGAGAGACAATGTCAGCAAATACAGGCCAGCTCTCCCAGAGAAACACAACATAACCACATTTAATAGGCATTTAATAAAATACATATTTTTCTTGTGATGTATGTATGCACAAAGACAAAATACTGTAGGAATATACAGCACAGAGAGAGGTGGTGGAAGAGAATGTGAGAGTCTACAGAGATCCTGCTGAGTCTGAGCAGAGAGGTTTTCTTACAGAGCTGCAGCACCCATAATGAGATCAAGTGCTCTTACCGACAGAAGCCCTTTCAACCTGAGGTGTTTTAGTAAATGCTATTTGTAAACCTCCGCAAATCTCCATCGAGCCTCACAAAAACATGTGATCAGAACTAATAGAGAGTGCACTTTGCACTTTGGTCTTGCACATATTGATACACAGACCAAAGTTTACTTCCGAGCAGACAGTAGTCATCTGTGAGACTACCACCACACCAAAATGACAGCTCTCCTGCTCTTGTCTGTCCTGGCTTGCTCATCTGCAGGAGGTCAGCCAGCAGAGCTCCGGGTTACAGGGTCCTCACAAAGCCTTTGTCAACATTGCACCTCTAGTTGTATATTTCGTAGATGGAGATGACATTCGTGATTGGTGATGTTGCCATACAGTATGACTGTGCTGCAGCAGCCTCCCACTCTTTTTAGTTAGCTAATTATCTGTCAGTAATACTCTAATGCAGGGATGCAGCAGGAAAAGATGGTGGAATCCAAGTGCTGACCACACAAGCCAATGAAAGGTTTAACACTAAAGTATGAGAACTGAATGTTTTTACAGAAGCCAGTGTCTACAAGTTCATCATAAATGTTCAAAGGAAGATATTCTCCAATTCTTTGAATCCACTTACTTCAACAAATTTAATGCAGAGCACTTCAAAAGGAATTTACAGCTCCACAGCAGGAATGGTGATCACATCTACTTATACAGTCACTGAGCTTCCTGTTGGGGTACATCACCAGTTGAGCACCTCTCCACCTCCGTTTGCTCACTTTTCTCCGCCTGCCACCTCCCCATTCCCCTCCCAAGTCAGATCAATTTCACTCTCACTGTCCTCTCCTGGAATCTAAACTGTGGTGGGAGCGCTTCAGCACAACCTTGAAAAACACTGTGCTGTGTCAGCATTTCACAACACCTGACTGTTGAGCGTGAAAGAAATATTCAACTAAGACAGGAGTATGTCTACTTCACTGTAATTTAGTGTACAACAGAATGTAAAGGAACATTTCAAACAAAAATGTAAAATGAAAAAACTGTTGTTTTTTTTCTTTTAAGTAGCTAAGGAGCTGCAGCTTTCTGTTGGGTTGCACATATGCAATACAGATTAGGATACTGCGTATGTGTGGCTCAACAGAGACAAGAAGGCAGCAAGACAGCTTCCTCCAAGCTGTAAATAAGATCTTTTCAGAAGTAAATTTCAGAAGTCAGTGCTTGGTGCAGTAGAGATTTGCATGTGGGTGGTTGGCCCTGTCCAGAGAATAACATACGCTGCTCTTTTTCCCTATTCCATTTCATTTTTTCCCAAATTCTATTTTTTCCATTTTAATTTGTGAGAATTCAGTTTTTTTTCCATTTTGGGGAATTCATTTTTTTTTTTAACCTTCTACCCTTATTTACATTAAAAACACAATTTTTTCGGTAGTAGAATGACTTAAATGTACACAAATTAAGTAGAAATTAAATGTATTGAGGTGACAAAAAAAGAACACATTTTCTCAATACATCAAAAGTGAATCAAAAAGTGAATGTACTGTAACAGCAGTAACGTGGCATTGCCAGCCTTGTACTTATCTTTGTTTCTCATATGGCTTTTTGACAGTACATGGTCATTGCATGTATTTTTACATTTGAAGTCAATTGAATGCTGGCAAAATTTGCAGAACAACAGTTCACCTGTCATATAGAAGTCATGTCAGGAAATAATGTTTATTGACAAGAGTTACTCTTGATGTCAGGAATAGGATGGTAGCTTATTAGCATATCTTCGAGCAAGCTAGACTTACAACAACTGCAACGAGGATGGGATTCAAACCCATGGGTACAGACCACAGAGCATAGTAGTTCATCACATTAACCACTCAGCCAACTCATCTTTCTTTTGAAGTCTTCCAGGTGGCCATGCAGTGTCACCATGAAAAGCAGCCAGTTGACCTTACATCAACTTTTATTGAGACGGAATATACACTTGACCAGAGGGGAATTAGGTCAAATGGTAGAGCGCTCGTTTAGCATGAGAGAGAGATCAATGCCCGCATTCTCCACAGGAAACAACCCAGCATTCACGAATTCAGTCCTATTTTGTGTGACCTGGACTGACCCTTGTTCAGCTTAGTGAGTGTCATGGAAAGTATAGACAGTTGAACATACCTTAACATTTACTGTGATAGAATGTAGACGTGATCGCAGGGTCATTGGCTGGCAACTGGGTAACCTGAATTGCCTCTTGTTCACTTTTCCTTGGAGTGTGGCAGCCACCACTGTTGGCTGTTTGTTTCCATTTGTTGTTGGACCATTTCCATTGAAGAAGTTCCTGGTACTATTTGGGGGTCAGGAACTTTACAAGAACGTTCCTCACATTTGGCCCTTTCAACCACTGTGTATCCACTGAGAGGGCCAATTGGGAGGAGGGTTCCTGCTTTCTTTGGAGCTGTATTGAGATCACAAACTCTGACAAGGATTTCCTCAACCACAGCAATGGTGTGGCCACTTAGGAAGCAGTGCTGTGGGTGCCCTAAACCAACCCTTGTTCATTGCACACCATGCTACAAGTAGCAAAGTTCAGCCACATTAACACATGATATTTGAAGCGTTTATACAGACATAGGCAGTGTCTTCTCATTCATTCAGGATATATTTGGCTTCACTGAGAGGGTCCGAAGGCTTAGGCATTTAGTTATGGTAATTGTCCAAAGTATGTGATTTTCTGGGGCTGACATGCAATGGTAAATATTGAGAGGATAGTACATACCCAAGACAAACTGAGGGCAAAACTCAAAGTATCTGCACTCCTGGGATGAAGAAGTACAACTGAATTTGGCATTAACTGTCAAGCAAAGCATTGCATGATGGAGAATTTAGGGGATAGCAGTCACAACTACAATTGATCTTTTGTGGAACTTGAACTTCTCTACCAAATTTCAAAGCATTCCCGTTGACATTACATAAAACCACAAATATCAACCTTTTGGCACAAAATAGTCGAAATGTCAGGGGATCACCAATGTCATTCGTATTCATCTTGCGGGGACCATGAATGTCTGTCAAGAATATTTTGCCGTTCATCCAAAAGATGTCGAGATGCATGGATTTTTCTGCATGTGTGAAAACTTTGATCGGCCTGTGGCACTAGTGGAAAAGTCATGTGATCGGCAGAAGTAAAAAACTGCATTTTCCATATAGAACCAGATGTCAAGCTAACATTTTTTAGGTTGCAATTGTGTAATAATGTTATTTTGGAGCTTGCAAAGTCTGTGCTGTAGCATAATCTTGCAATGTGTCCCCAGTTTTATAAAATATCCAGCATAACAGTTATTCAAATTCATAAGTATGCTCTTAAATCAGACACATTTTCTAACAGACCTCCTAAACCCTGTTATATAACTACGATCCATAAGCTGTCTGTAGGAGGGTGAGCGATTTAAATTTGGAGTCTGTGCATTAAGCTAAAGCTTTTCTCTGTGTGACCTAGAATGAACACAGATGCAAAAAAGAATAAAAAAAGAAAGACATTGGCATACAAGTAATCAACACTACAGGTCACCTACACTGCCACCATCTAAGAAGAAATCAATGCATTGGTTTGCTCTTGTCCTTTCATCTTTATATTGGTCTAGTAATACTTGGATATTCGCAGGATGTCCTCCCTGAAAGCATGATGAAATTGTTCCCCGAGCAAAGTGCAAGAAAATGACAAGCTCTTTGACATAAGCCTCAAAAATGAAGCTTATATAATTAGGCTTGGCAGAGCCCCAGCCATCAAAGCGAAGGATGGTGCTGACTAATTGAGCAGACAGATTAGTGGTGGTCTGACACGGCCAAAGAGTACTAAAGGAGGAATGAGGTAACATTGTTTGGGAGGACAGCTGCCTGGCACAAGGAAAAGCCCCCCCTCATGTATTACTGCTTGTTATGTCATAAAATTGGAACGTGCCAAACAGATATTATAATCTGAACATAATCTGAACATATATGCCAATTGGCTGTATATTGGGGGTATTAGGAAGCTCTTGAAAGCACCTTCCGACTCTTGCATATGATTTGAACTATTTATTTTCATTGTGTTGCCATTGGACTAGGGACCTTCCCTGATAAAGTAACGGACAAACAATAGAAATCTGCACAGAAAATGCACATTATCCACAAAGGGAAATGCATTGATTTGATCAATATGGATCTCACTGGTACAGGAAACTGTGTGGTGCAAAAGAAGACTGTTCCTGGTAGAGACCAAGATTTCCTTCAGCGTCACCATATTTGAAGGCATGGCACTTTACATATCACAAGAACAGATTTGGTTCTTTGAATATATTCCTTGTTTTCAATCCATTTTCCCATTTAAACCTCTGTACATGAAACAATCTCAACGTTGTTCCCGGAACGAGGAAAATATTTTATTCAGCGAGTTCACGTACCTGCACACGGCACATCCCTTCCCTAAAACAATTTAAAGGGGGCAATTTCTGAACTGGGGACTGCATGAATAATAGAGGATATGCTAATATGATGCTAGGGAACGAGGGGTTACCTTGTTTTATCCACACTGCTGAAGTGCCTCCGCTACTGCTGCTGGCTGTTTGTGCTTTGCCAGAGGGGCCTGCCTTTGAAACTCTTAATGAAGATCTTCTACACTGACAGTCGGAGTGAAAGAGTGACATCTGTTGCACTGCATTCGCAGATGTGTTAAAGGAAATACATTATGCAGCATGTGTGTCTAGGTTTGGGCCCTATTACGAAATCCTCCATGCCTCCCACTCCCTGTCTCATGTTCTCACTCATTAATCTAATGAATAGCAAGCAGCTACAATCAATGGTGTGGTCGTTAGGGATGGGCGGAAGAGGCACACTCTGATACATCACGCTAAGACCTGATTGACAGCAGCACACGCATCAATATCACAGCTAATAATGATGATCAGCTCTTAATGAAGATGTCCTGAGCAGGTGCAGTGCGTAATGCAGTGACAGAGGTAGTCTTTTCACGCAGAGTTAGTGATATTGATACAACTGGAGGATTTATGATCTTTGTTCCTGGATAAATAATATGTCATGTAGGCCCATACTGTATGTGTTGGTGTCAAAATCATATTGGTCACGCACCGTGCATTTTCCATTTTCACCATCTCTTATTAAGCGCCTCTCCGAATTGCTTTTGAAGTCCTGATTTACAGGCAGACAGTGTGAAAA
The DNA here is from genome assembly GCA_038406115.1 of Haemulon aurolineatum. Taxonomy (NCBI): domain Eukaryota; kingdom Metazoa; phylum Chordata; class Actinopteri; order Lutjaniformes; family Haemulidae; genus Haemulon; species Haemulon aurolineatum. The sequence goes on from JBCAUF010000039.1 coordinate 2,112,450, forward strand.
TAAATATCTGTGGTGATAAATATCTTAAGCAGCCTCTTTTTCTTTGCTTTCATTCACCCAAATGCTGCCGTAATGGTTCCAGTACAATACACCAAGGTGGAGAGAGGTAGATCAACCCACTTAGGTACCACATCACGTTTTGAATCATTTATAGATGAGCTGTTTGTCTCATCACACAGAATATACTGATTCTGTATGCCGGGAACTGCAGGGAAGAAAAACATCTCCAAAAGAGAAGAGTGGCCCTCACACTGTTGGAATATCTGAACACTTCAGATCAAAAAAGAGACTGAAAAAGACTTTTTCTTTGCATCACCGACTAGTCAAAACTAAGACATATCCAAATGATATACCGCAGGGTCATATAGAAGATCATGAAGGCAGCCTACACATTTGTGCGTACATTACATGCAAACTGTAATTAGGACATTAGTATATTCTTAATTTTACATAAAGAATTATGAACAATGAGGAACAAATGTATACAGTAAAATACCAATGCTACAAAGTTAACAATCACAAAAATGAAGCACAAATGAAGAAGCATTGATGAAAAAAATATGAAGATAAAGTGGAATATTAGTAATAAGTATATAGTTATAAGCACAATTCATTACTCTAGAGGAATATAGTTAATATGTTAGACTGCCATTTTATTGTGAAAATTCTGAGCGTGGTGATTGGGACTGAAAGTGAAACATCCACTGACAGATTTCTTTTTTTCCCTAAGAATTGCTATGCATACCAATTCACATTTTTATTGGTTTGGAGCTGCCAGTAACAAGGAATGCGTGTTCATTGAACTGAGTGAAATATTACAGTAGAGCCTGCACATATATCACTACAGAGGGTTTACATTCTCCCCTATCCTTCTCCTTACATGCACTCGAATCATGTGATGAAAGATGAAAACATTTCTTTATCTTATTAGAGTTGTCGACATCATTCAAATTCAACATCCCTCCCGCATTACTTCATCAGGAATGTGAAACCACTGCTGAAGCCGAGTGAGGAAGAGGAACAGCAGCCATGAATAGAGCAATTGTGATGATTTTAATGGCTGTCACGGCTTGAGCAACTCGACAGGGGTGAGGGAGAGGTCAGAGCCACAGAGTTGCCCAGGTGATCCCAAAATCTGTGCATTTCAGACACACCGTCATGGGGTAATTATGAAGTTAGATGGAGCAGAAAATTGGAAAGTCTCTCTTCTTTTTTAGATTTGTGGTTACATTTTTGGGGGGCATTTCTTTCTCGCGGCGTGTTCCACCACAACAGGCACTGAGATAGCGTGGTTATCCAAAAACAGGTTGCCGGGTAGTCATTGGGACGGGAGGTGGAAAGACAGGAGCTAACTCTTATCCTGTACTCCTCTGCAGTCTGAGCTACCAGAGAGGCTTAATAATATCCCAGAGGCACAGATGAAACACTTTCTCCACAGTGGCTGTTTACTGAGGAGTGTGTTTGAAGTTGAGCTCAAGATGTCTTCATTTCTGTACCAGAGGAATGTTCCAAGGGGAAAAATTGTAATTCAGATACGGAGCAAGGGGAGAGAAAAAAAAAAAAAAAGGAAAGAGCGGGGTGGGAGCAGACAGACAGAATCCAAGTGGTGCTTTCTGCTCTTGTGCTACAGATAATTCAAGACAGGATATTGCACATAGATTCATCTGCCACGTTCATATTTTCATGGTGTGATATCTTAAAAATCTACTGAACCGCATTGAACAGGGGGATTAGAAAACCCTTCAAATTAAGAAATGCCTGCTGTTGGCACCAGCAGGACCATTATTTATTCATATCACTCAGCCTGCTCTTGCAGAACTGCAGTACAAAAATCCCCCAGTTTGGAAATGGAGCTCTAAATGTCCAGTCCCTTTTCTCCCAGTCTCTGTAGATGTTTGCTGCTGATGCCAAAACAACACAAAGGATCATCGATCTGTCTTTGCACAGAAAGATAACATTTCAGTTGTCTAGTCTGCAAAAAAAAAAGAACAAAAAGTGACACGTGTCTGTTAATCCACGATCATCTCCTGAAAATACACTCCAAATGGAAAGCTTTAACACTGGAAAGCAATGTTTTTCTGAAGGATTTTATACAAAGTAACTCATACACGACCAAATGATTAAAAACAAAAAGTAGTTTAAAAATTATCATTACATTATGGATTTTTTTAAAATTATTATTCAAGGTCCACAAGGTTTTCCCAGAGCTTTACGACTTTTAGGTTGGAAAAAATAAAAAGAGCTAACAGAGCCTGTTAATGAAATCTGAGACATCCTAAATGTTGATTAAATATATGTCAGCTGTAGCTACTAAATCTGAAACACATTTTTCTCAAACCTCTTGGTACAAACTCTTAAGGTCCTGAATTAAAACTTTAAAGTTGCTAAGCTTAAATGACTGAGGCTATGACATATGAATGAAACATGCACCTCCTTGTCACCTCATCATTATACAGGGATGTTGCAGAGTGGAGTTTCCAGCCTCACAGCTGCAGAAAGCACCTTCACCACACAACAGACACGTCATCGAGTTAGTCACAAGATTAACGCCAATGAAAGTCAGTCAGCACCCGGCTAAGAACGAGAAGCTGCTCCTGCAACGGTCTCAACATTGCTCTTTGCTGAAAAGAGGGAGAGAGCGTTTGATGAATGTATACGTTTTTCTGTGTGTCTGAACTCTGAGTCACCTGCACCACTGCGCCCCAGCAAGTTTTCACATTATTGCACTTTCTCGTATATGAATTGGAATGCTTGCAGTGCAGAGCCCGATTGTCACAGAGGAGAGCAGCACTGCGGTGTTAACAGGCTGAAACACTGCCTCTTTAGGCCTCACTTTGCATCCAATTTATGTGCCGTTTAACCAGCAAAATTAGAACAAAAAATGCACTGGCACCACACACTTCAGACCTTGTGCTGTAGATAGGTTAAATAGAGGGCCAAAACTCCGAATCGAAGAAAATCCCAGTTTATAATCTAAGTGACACAAAGCACCTGGACACTATTGTTGACAGAACTAACACATGGTATACCATCATGATCTGACAGAACAAATTGATCTGGCTTTTAGTCTCCTCTGTCCTCAGGCCTGTTTTCAATTAGTTCATTAGCCTCACTTTTTGTTCACCTGCATTTCCTTGTTCATTCGTCAGGTCAGTTCAGCTGCAGTTAATGAACACCACAGTCATTATCTGCCTGTTAATGGCTCAGCATATGAAGTAAAGATGGACTCATGAGATGTAATAAACTCCTGACCCCCCACACACACATACCTCTGTGAAGCCGGCTTGCCAGCCCACTGCCAACAGCATGGGACTCTGTTTTTATCTCATTGGTGTTGCTGGACTCATCGCTGGTCCACAGGTCGACTGGCCCACTAGGAGAACTCCCACTACTCCAGATGGCAAGCTTGCCACCGGGCCTGACTAATAACAGTATCTACTGTGTGCAGATAGTTAAAAAAAGCACATTGATCTGGCATAGTAATGCACTGGATCAGATTAACATGATAACACAGGAATGCTTCTAAAATGAGCAATGGAGTTGGAAAAAAATAATAATTTAAAGGGTTGAACCAACCCTTTGAATTCACAAAATCACATATTTTTTTAGTTATTCACTGGTGTTATCTAGGCATGAAGATAATTTTGGTTTTAGGTGCCCAGGTTTTGAGATATCTGCCTTCATGTGAATCTTCAAAGTAAAAAAATCTGCTACTAACAAGTAGCTAAATGTGACATACAAAATGCCTAATGTTACAGCCTAATATTAGCTTCTTAGTCTGGCAATTGCATTGATGCTTCAAAAATTATAAACGTGGTGTTTATTTGTGAAGTCAACATCCAAGCCAAACTCAAGAGTTCCCTTGTCATGTGTAAGTCAAGTCCAAGTCCTAAACAATGTGTAAGGAGTCATTTCTCCAGTCGCAATAACTTGCAATACAACTAGGTGCTCCAGACTGTGTACATAAAGAGTTGCTTCACTGCAAACTTTTGCATACGTTGTCCCAAGTCAGAAGACTAAAGTCCATGGGAAGTCATGAGTTGCTGACATTAAAGTCAGTCTTTTCTGAATGAGCCCAAACAAATCTGAAGTTGGTAGAGGATTCCATGACAAAGATGATGACAGTGAGGGATCTGAATTGTTGAGATCCAACATTGCATCATTTCTGCAGAGATATGCAGAATAGTATTTTTTTACACCACAAATGAAATTTAAAAAATCACCTCCTTTGTGGATGGACTGAGTCGAAAATCTCTCTAAATTTCCCTTTTTGGTGACGTGATGATATTGAATACATCAATAATAATTATTTGGCTAAATACAAACGCCAAACTATTTAATCAATATTCCATTGCATACAGTCTACAAGTCATCAGTGCTCATTATTCCATATGTACTGACAGCATCACTGTTGGATACCAGCTACAGGCCAGTATTCAATGCGGCAACAGATGTACATCAATCAGCATTATGTTGCTATTTATTACCTACTGCAGTGATATCAGTGGGCTGGCCAGATGTGCCTTGGAATTAGCTGTGTGCATGATTTACATGCTATAATTATATGATGTTCATTGTTGTTGTTTGGTGAAATATTTTGAATAAAGTTTGATCGTGTGTTGTGACTATGGCAAAAAAATGACAAGTCAGACTTGGACCACGTCTGTGTCGCCTGCAGAGCAAAGTCAGACTCCCCCCACTAAAGGGGCTCTTGTCTTACGCAGCAGACAGCATCAGTGGGAGGACTGTGGCCTGTTTGTATCACTGTGGATTTCACCCTCTTAGCACCCCTCTCAACTGTCGATTTGGCTGCTGTGAGTTTTAAAAACTTTGAAGTGTCAGATGAAGAAATCTGTGACTTTTTTAAAACTTATTTTTGTGAAAAAAAAAAAAAAAGAACCTACAACCCTCTGCTCTGCTATTCACAAAGCACTGGTAAATAAAATAGTATGTTCAAGTATTAGAATTAGTCAAAAATGCAATGCAATACTAAATGATTAAAATGCAAGAGTGATCTTCAATGTTGAAATGTTTTTCATTACACTTTTATGATTCATTTTGCTTTACCAACTCTGTGGACTGGTTATCAGGACTGCTCCAGCAACAGTCCTGTTTTCGCTCAAATAAGCACTAATTAAGATGGCCATCAAAGCGAAAAAGCATGGTGCACTCGCTATCTCTGGAGGTATTGAATGTGATCAGTATTGTGTTGCAGAGAAGGGTGTTTTGTCACCGCGTTGTGCGTCGTTAGCCATGTGGCGCTAACAAGCTGCGGGGCTTCTGAGAGCGGAATGAAAGGCTGTGGTTTTTAGTGAGGGGATGAGACGGAGGTCATTGCCAAGAGTGGCCTCTGTAGTGCTGCTCAGAGCGCGAGGCGTCCTGCCAGGCTCCCCGACAGGACCGGGGGCTGCTGATTAAAGACAACAAGAAAGGCTGGATACAGCAGGGAATGAGAGGAGCAGTCAAACTGTCAGCGTGGTCATAAAATAGCTACTGCGGAGGCAAAGGACACCACTCACTCACTGACAGCTCTCTTCGTCTTGCTCCCCTCGAGGTGAGCCGAAGGAGGGCGGCGGCCTCCGCGCGCCGCTTCGGTGTCGACACTGACATGCTAAATATTCTCGGTTTTGCATTCATTTCTAACTCGCGGGCCAACAAGCTCTTCACTTGCCACTTCACAAAAACAAAGCGAGTGCCTTCTTTCTCATTCCGAGCATTTGTTTGTGTGTATGTGTGTGTGTGTGTGTGTGTGTGTGTG
>JBCAUF010000039.1:2171813-2186817 GCA_038406115.1 Haemulon aurolineatum
CAGTACAAGGTCTGTGCATGACAACCAAGTGGCAGTAGCATGGTCAAAGTTAGGAAACAATCATGGTTATAGTAAAATAAAAATGCTGAGATTGAGATTATTCAGTGTTGTATTGTGACAGAGAGCAAACACTTGGTTTCCTGCCCATCCACCAAACCAACCTTCACACCCTTACTTTTCACTTCTCTACCCTGCCATTATAATTTTTATACCCATTATTATAATGGCTCTGGATGTACATACAATATAGAATGCCATACATTACAGAGCCATCCAGTATGATATACTGACTTGATTCGCTGGCTTGGCGGCAGACAACTTTGGGGGAAATTTGGCAGCCGTGGCTCATCATTTTGAGGTTTTCCTCACCCGCCAATCTGACTTTTCCTTTCCCAATATGGATTCTGATATGCCAGCTCATCTGGAACTGCAGAGATATGATCCAAACCCATCGCTCCTCTTTTGACTCAAATACTGTATAAATTATGTATACCTCATTGTTTGGAATTAATTGGAATAATTGATTACAATGCATTTTACAATAATTTAACGCAGATGATCATCTGAATATCAGATCATGTATCATACCATATAGTGTACACTGTAGAGGCATATTCTTTTCCTTACACACATTGAGATGAATTACCTCTGAAAAATTCTTTATTTTCTGCAGATTCCCCCTTTAAAATGTGAGGGTTGAGTCGAAATCTAATCCATGATTCACAAATGAAGTTGCATATATTTCTTTCATTTATCAGTGTTGGTCGGGGTGACAAAATTTTTCATTAGAAATTGAAGATTTATCCTTCACAAAAAGGATCCAAAGTGTGACAAAATCTACTCAGCATTGCATACCTGAGAACACTTTGTGAATGTGCTGTTCTTTGATATGATAAATCAATTGTGAATGACCCCATTCACCTCAGAGCTATAGTGAACTTCCCTTACCTGCCATCCAGAGGGTTTTAACGTGATGGAGCTCCTAAATTATTCATCCCAATCATAAATATCTACGCACATCACATATTGGCCTCATGAAAACTTTATATGTGGAACTATGACACTATTTATCAAGTTCCTGCCATTGAACCCAGTTCTCCAAAGGCAGCAGTATGCATTGTTGATGACTGTGTGGGTTCTGGGTCTTTTCCCTGCTTTCTTTGCGGCTGCTTTCTAAAACATGAAAAGGCCTGTATTCTGTCCACATTACACTTCTAATCAATAAATGTGCTGGTGGTATGACTCGCCGGTGATAATCATAGCTCAGCAGAGCATGGGGGTCTGAGCCGGAGCCGGGTTCACACACTGCTAGAGACATGAGAGCTGCACCGCTAATATCTCATTATCATGGATCTGCTGATTACTTTGCCACAGTCCCACCCTGCATCGGCCTTTTTCTCCTCATTTGAATACATTTAAATACGGCAAGTGGAGGACGAGGAAGGCAAAGTGCTAATTTGATAGCCGAGGAGACAGGTTAAAGATGTCCCCGTGAAACCCCACCGCTTTTCTATTCTTTTTTTTTTTTTTTTTTTTTTACGGCATCGGGCTCTTACTTTTTTCCTGGTTCAGTAAAAAAAGGTGAGGCGTGAACCACTACTTATAGCCCGAGCCCTGTCAGCCAGTGCTGTTTTAATCAGCAATGTCACCTCTCCAATCAGCTCCCATGCAGACTCCCTCCCCCCCCTTACTAATGTTTGCAAATTATTCAGCAAATATTTCCCCCATGGCATAGCTTTGGTTTCTCAGAGGGAGAATTGATTACTGATTACAGCTGACCTGTTTTGCGGATGTAAGCTTTTTTTTGTGTGTGTGTTATTTTGCCTGTGATCTAGCGTTCCTCTGTTTACATCGGCAGTGAAAAGATGGGCAATGTGGCACAGATGGTGCTTTATGCAGGATGATTCCTCAACAGACGTTATTTGAATGGTTATTCAATGTTAAATGCGATAAGTGCTTAAGGGGGGGGGAGGGGGGTGCGATAGAGGCAGAGAAAAGCAGGAGTTTGTTTCTGCTACTTGTGCTTTGCATATTAATCAAGAGAAAGAGCGCAGTGGAGCCACACATGCACATAGGCGCTGGGGTACGTATATGCACACACCCCCACACTTGGAACCACACAGGGGCTACACGCATGTGGAAAATGAAACGGTCAAGGGTGCTGTGATTTGTTTAGTGCCTGTTTTGTTCTCGTAGATGTAACGAGGGATCTGAGCGTCGGTCTTTGGCTGACTAAGCAACAATGTTTAGCTTTATTAAATCTGCCCACTTCCCTCGGGAATGCCTAAATTAAATTGTATATAGTGATGCAGCGTACGATTCGGTGGGCCACCAGAAAGGAGTGGTGTTGTACTGTGGGTCAGACTGATCCATGCTGCCTGTGTCTGATACAAGATGGAACAGTGAAGTGCTGGTGAAAATATTGTTTTGCTTTGACCTTGGAGACAGGTCGTTTTCTTCCCATATAAAATGACACTGGTAAGGACCTTCACTGCATTTTACATGACTCCATGAACATTTTCTATAACATAAAATAAAAAAATGCAACAAATTGACAGTGCGTCGTGCAGTTAAATGTAAACCTGCAGCTTTTTTCATGTTTCTGTTTTTAGCAAACTTAAATGAACACCATTTCCCATAAGCCTCAGACCATCACGGGTTGAATGTCATCCACTGCACACCGATGAGCAGTTAAAGCAGACAGTTTGAGATGGTTTTGGAGCTTACTGATAGACAGAAAGATGACATTGGAGGAGAGCTTCAGTGGGTAACATGGGAAATGGGAAAAACCAACAGAGTCATCTTTATGGGAGCTGTAGTTTTTTTCAACAAATTAATTGTTGCTCAGTTCTTTTAATGTCAGGAAGGTTTCAAATTCTAATAATTGCTGCTGTTTTTTCATCCTTATGATAACATTGTACTTATCCGTAGCAGTACAGACCCATTCAGGTCTCAGCCACTCTCTACCAAGTCAATTCATTTTTCCATTTTGTATTCAAAGCTGAAGAAATCACTCTTATTATGTGTCTTGATGGCCACTTTGAAAAATGTTGTTCCATTAACAAGAATTCCATGAAGTCACAATGTGGTATGTGTGGACCTTGATTGACAGCTCCGTTCACAGTCTGCTCGAGTCAGGTTTCATTGGCAACCACCTGTGTTCCATATCATCCACCATGAAGACGCTCGTAGCTCCAACAGTGTTTCTGCATAAAGGCTTCTGCTCTCACAAACCAGCGGGTGATATCGGAGCTGCATCTGCTTGATGGAACGAGGGGAAAGATATGTACAGTAAAGTCGATTAAAAGTCAGAAATATACAAGTTCAAAGAATGAGTGAGATCAGTGGTCCCCTGTCATGTTGAACCAGTCCATTGCTGGGGTTCACCTTACTCCCCTAGCTTAAAGAATTTGCATATGGTTGAGTGTTTGCATGCCAATCATTAGTCATTAACCCCACTCCAAACTGAAGCAAATAGCACGGCTTATGATCAAATGCTCATAAAATGTTCACTTGTGTCTGTTCTCATTTCAAGCTCACACAGAATGCGACATGAGAAGACTGTCCCTGGTAAGTTCTTTGGGACTCGCCTTTGATGAAGGGCTCCATGTAAATAAATTAACTTAATGCTGAAATCCTCTGATAAATAAAAGTCCATTGGATCCCTCATACATACAGTTAATACCATAACCATGAAAACAAAACAAAAGCTGCATTGCTCTTGACAGTTTCAGTTGTAGGAATTAGTGCAAATCATCTCAGTAATATAATATCTGACTGAGCTGCACCGTTTCTTCTAAACCATTTCTTACTTTAAGCTATTTGGATTTGCATTGATTCTGTGAATGATATAATCCTCTTAAATTACATAAACGTCGCACCACATCAAGACACCATCACAGTAGTGTCTGTGTGGATGGATTTGCTCTATACTTGCATAGTAAAACAAAGCAATATTATAGTTGAAACACAAGCACTACTTTAGCCACTGTGACATAAATCACAACTTGAGAGTAACTATGCATATTTTCTTGTGCCTCATTTCTCTCCCTTTTCATGAAACTCAGACAACGGAAGATCATGGTGGGCAACCCAAAGATGCTGCATCCCGTCACAGATGTTCAAACACCAGAAAGCATGCGGAATCGCAACAGGAGCCGCTAGCATGATCATAGTTGTCACTCATACTTGTTGCGACTGCGTCCCAAAAGATTCCATGTTGTGTAGGCAGGATGTTTCACCGGATGCCTCAGAGACGTTTCAAGATTTGCGACATTTGCCTGTGATTCAGATGATGAGGCGCTACAGGGACTGTTGAAACTACCTCCCTCTGAAGGCCGTGCTGTTATTCCCATCCCTGTTCAGTATGTATGATCATTTTGAAGGGGATGGTAAATGAGCGTGGCTGCTATCAAAATGGATTACATGTCTGTAGGTAAAATTGGCCCCATAAAGGGTGTAGTATGTCCATTAACTCTCAGAGGACTCGAAGCTGAGACGTACAACACTCGGAGCTCTGCGGTGGTGGAGGTAAATGACCAGTGAGACGCGATCGAACTCTGCAACACTTGAGTTACGGATATCTCTGCCATGGGAATTTACAACAGGATTCTCAATAATCACAGCTTGTTGCTGTTTTCTGCTATTTAAAGTGTGTTAATTGATTGTTGGCCACTCGGGGACAGAGGAGCAAGCAGAACACACAACATCTGAAAAATATCACAGTATAAAGCTGTTCCATGGGTGAAGTTGAACATGCTGGAAAGCAGTTGCTTATTTACACTTCCAACAGATTCAGAGCAACATTAACATTCATTTAGAGTTGTGTCCAATTTCATTTTAGCTCCGTTTTGGTCCCTACCAACCCATGAAGAAAAAGAAAACCCTGGTTCTATCTACTATGTTCACCAGCTAGTTGGTAACTTTGGCTGCCTGTTGAGCAGGCAGTGTACTGCGGGCTTACTTCGATCTTTTTTTTTTTTTCCCAAAAAAGACAACTGCCTGCTGTTGTAAATTGGAAGCGGCTACTCAATGGCAAAACACCTGGATTTGCTACATTGGGAGGGTTTGTTTTTCACTCCTCACTCTTTGTTTTAGCAAGGACGAGTGCACACGATATTGAGGTAGCAGACCTCTTATTTTTAGCCAACACTGACCATCACTTTTGCCAATTAAAATGAAACTTTCACCTGTTGTTCAGTTAGCCTGCTCTCTTGCAAGCCAGTCATTTGTGAGACAACATCAGTCTATAACATCACTCTACAACTACAGGTCTGTCTGCTGTAGTTAATTCAGTCTGGAGCAAAGTGGGGAACCAACTGACAGGCCGATATGGCCATCTCTAATGCTCTATTTTTTATTTTTTTTCCAGGCGAAGTGCCCCACCTCCACTATAAAACATTGCAAGAAACCTAATACCTAATGCTGATGATATCATCTTGATGGTGTGGCTACAGGCTGTGAACAATGTCCTTCGCCTTCTTATCTAACAAGGGGTAATTACACATCTTTCAATTTAGCTGTTTGGACGTTAGGAAAAAGCTATGCCAATTTAGATTTGCTGTTGTTGAAGTTGAAAACCAATCCTACTTGGAGTTTAAAAAACTGAACAGCTAAAAGCAAGTGCATGGTTGTGTGATCGTTCTGTGGATTCATCACTGAGTGACACCGTTCACATTATGAATTGATCTTTGTGCCATCGTTGGTATAAGAAATATTATTTTGAGCAGCTTTCAGAATCAATCAAATGTTTGCAAGTTACGTTCGCAGTCTCATCAAGTGAGGAGTGGTTGGAAGCAAACGTCAACGAGGAGGCCGTCACACCTCCACCTTCTTCTGAGTCTTCTCCAAAGATGAAGGAGCTCATTTCAGATCAGGGGTAGGCTATCTACTGAATAATAATTAATCTGGTGTTCTGATGATAGACTACTGGATATAATGGCATATAGCTTCCCCCATTCAGTGTAGACTTTACAGATAACTTTGTTTAGTACACTTGAAAAATTTCTGCCTTTAGGCGTTCACATTAATAATGCATTGATGGCTGGAACTGTGAATGTGAGCACGGAAACAAATGTTATCAGGAGTGATGAGAGCACCTTCTGTTGTTAAAGGAAATGATCTCTCCTGATGGCGCTGGTCGCTCCCTTCGTCTCTAATTATACCTTTTCTGAGCCAATCATTTTAACGTAATAATTCTATTCACGCATAGAAATGAGCCATGTCCTCTTCTCTAGTGAATATTTATAGCGTAATGCAAAGCAGTCGACTGCCTTCTTCCTCCAGGCCAGACAATTTGGACTTCATCAATATGTATTTCCAAGGACTTCTGGAAAAGGCACTTCAAAGGAACTTCATCAAGGATTCCTTTTGTCTTTCCAGTCAGTCTCGTAACTCGGCCCACATACCCTCTTCCCTCTCTTGGCTTGACGTATATCAATAAATTATTCCTCTCAGGGTTAGCATGATGTCTCACTCAAAGAATTTCCTCACTCTGCATTGGGGGAGAGGATGGCACCGTGACATCCACCCAGGCAGTGTTTTTATGTCAGTATAAATGCATGAAGATGTAATGAAGTCTGAAAAGAGAAATGTGTTGGAATATTTGAGAACGAGTCAAGTAAAGATACAGTTTATCGTGTTAGGGAGTCTTGTTAAAACTATGTGTCACATTTACTAACTGAGTCAAACACACGCTATTGCTGCAGCCAACTTTTCTTATACCCAGGAGGCAGTGCAGGGGGATGTAGGATGATGGGATCCTCTTGTTTACACAAATAATTCAGTGCTTCCCTGTGTTAACAAAAGATTTTAGAAAATATCTTTTCTTCCTCCTGCTGTGTAAACAAATAATCTGCAGCAACTGCAGAGCAAAGGTGGTCCTAAAAGCAATGTGAAGTTACTTTGTTCTCTCAAGCCTGCAACTAAATTCAAGCCTCTCTCCCATGTTTTGTGATGAGCAGGCTCTCTTCCAATGGACAATGTTTAGATTATCACTGTCTAAGGTGTAAGGTGTGCACTTCTTACAACTGAATGTCATCTTCTTCTATACACAGCTGATTATACTCTGTATTCAATTTTATATCTAATTGTTTATCTGCAATGTGGCACTCAGCACTTTGCACTCCCAGTCTGCATGGTTTCATGATGTAGCCTGTTATGAATGGTTTCTATGAATCAATTATTTTTATCTATACTTGTTCCCTGTTGCATCCCTGGTGAAAGTTTAAAAACATCAGATGGCAATTTTGATCAATTGTGATAATTAGTTCAGTCAAATCTGAAAGTAGGCATGCTTACTGTGTTGTTAATAGCGGCACCTTGGGGTTAACCACGTTTATGTCCATATCTTTTTACTTGCCGTACTCGCGTCCTATTTGATCCAGACTCAACACAATGAACCAGACCTGAATCCGTCATTTGTGATATGTACTGTTATCAGTCATCAGCTCCTCGACTTTAACGGTGTACTGTTTTCCGCCAGCTAAAGCATGGTCTGTGAACAAAGCTACGCGTAAGTTTATTCTGCTCTCTTCTTTGCTGCTTTCAGCTGTCAGTCAGTGCAAATCATTATGATCCTCCTCCATTCATATATCGTATTTACCCAAAAATAAATGCATGAAATAAAGTGGAAAAAAAGAAAATGATCAAAGTTAACTGAAAACACTAATAACTAGAAATTGTCACGGCCTGCGGCTTAATGTTCATGATGCAATTTGTGTCATGCTAGTCACATGACCACACGTAATGTCAAGTGTCAAGTACGGTCACATAACATCATTTGTAGTCGAGCTAGCTAACCACCGATGGCGCAAAAACTGATTTTAGAGTTTTTGGGAAGATTCAGCAAATCAAAAGGAGATGCGAGCAGTAAGACTTTTCTTTTTCAAATGCTGCCGCCGTGCAGCACGGTGTTCAGCACAAGCATGCACCACGAACTTTTAAATGGACTCTGTGACACATTGTTTGTGTAACACATAAACACACTGGATGGCGCATATAATTCCATCTATTGTTGTGTAAGTTTGAGTGAGTTTCACAGGCTTAATTAATGTGGCCAAGGCTCTGGGTTCATTGTTATACAAACCTACGACCAATCAGCTCTGAATTATTTTTGAATTAAAAGTTCTTTTTGCTTTTTGATTGAGAACTGATCATGATTTTCTCTTTTTTTCTGATAGCTAATGAGATTCATATCAATGCATACACCACATGTAGGCTATGCTTCACTTGCATCATTGTGTATTTTCTGGGTGGCTTAAATACCGCAGCTGACTGTGTGTCACTCCTGTATGTGTACAATATACATAGAGTATACAATATTGCCATGGTGTAGGAGTCAAGCCACGCTGGTGTACTGTATATATATTTTTTTATCAATGTATAGCACAGAGCTGTATAGCACCCCCTGCTCAGAATATTTTCCCGCAGCTATGTACACCACTGATCAAGCATGGTACAGCAGCTAAATGTGGCTAATTTAGTGCTGGGTCTCAATGGTAACATCTAGTTCTGATTTCACAGCTGTTCTGTATTTACAGTGTCACAAGCTTTTAAGAAAGCTTCATTCACACTCTGCATATTTATCATTTAGTTGAGTTAAAAATGTATATATTTTTATGGATCAAGATAAAAATAAAACACTCTTCTTTGAGTTTGAAGAGTTTTTTTGTGCTATTGCATTCCTGTAGCTAAAATAGTCCTGTGGGCTTGGAAAGCGAGTGATTGCAGGATGCACAGAAGGTCATCTAACTTTATAGTACCCTGGAAACTTAATAATGCATCAGCCAGCAGAATTTCTGATTGATTGTGTGGCAAACTGGGAAGCTCTCCCACCGTGTCTCTCCCTGGGCCGAAGCCGGAGGGAAGCTTCCTAACAGCACCTGCAACTCTGCCCTGGGCTGAGCAGGAGATGCATAACACAGTCATCATTTTTTTTTTCCTTTGGCATCAAACAGGAAGATGTACCTCCAAAGGCCATAGAGGATATGGGCTTTGCTGCTTTCTCCCGTATGTGGATATGCTCTCCTAACCACAGCTCTCTCTTCACTGTGTGCCGACCACTAGAGAGACGAGGAATCAAAATGTAAGGACAGAATGTTACAATATAAAACAAAGATTGACTGATTCATTGGAACACTGAGGTGTCAAGTGGAAAGAGTCAATCCTCAGGTCAATTCAGCCAAGTGTCTTTGGTTCTGAGCAACATTCTATACTGCATCTATGTCTACAACTAGAAAACTGGATAGTTTGCATGAAATTTGGCATTGAGGATCCAGAAAGTTATTCTTACTGATTGTGGTGAACTCCTTGATCTGTCATCTACACTCTTAGAAATTAAAGTTCTAAGTAGAACCATATAAGGTTCTTCGGCTTGTCCTCATCGGAGAACCCTTTTTGGCTCCAGGGAGAACCTTTTTATAAAGGTTTAAAGGGTTCTCTGGATCAAAATGGTTCTTACTGGAACCATTAGTGTTAGTGTTACGAAATACGAATACGAAATACTTTATTTATCCCTAAGGGGAAATTCATTCATTTGTTAGGGTTAAAAAGGGTTTTTCAGAAGCAAATGGTTCCTTGTAGAACCTCAGTCCCTGTAGAAGAATCCTTATTTCTAAGAGTATAGAGCCAACACCAAGTCTAAAGTTAGTCAAACCATACTCAATTCGAAAAGCAGGTGTTTCAGGCTAAGGCCTTTCTTTTTTCTTTTTGAAACTTGACTTACACCATCACTTAGACTAGGAGCCTTTCCTGATTTTCTTCCATCTACGGGCACAATCGACACATCATATGCTCAGCTACGTCATCACCTAACCTCTGATGTTGTTTTTTGTCCAGTAGTGACTGGCTGGGTCCTACGGTTTACAAATTTTAGTCCTCTCTGTAGATGACCTGACTTTAGCTCATCATCATTTATTTTATTCACATATAGAAAAAAAGACAGCAAAAAAAAACAAAAAACAGATAATTAAAATATTTGTAATTTCATATGTGAAATGGGTCACCCTGAGAAGCTGAAGAGCTCTTTGGGGTAGTAAAGTAAATTGTAACTGTTCAGTTGTGTGAAGTTGTAACTTAACATGGGCACTTTAAGGGCGCCTGTTTTTACCCAAATGAGGACATGTTCATTCTGGAGACAAGAAAGTGACGTACGCCTACTCTCATCTATTGCCTGCAACAGTCTAGTAGACAGATTCATATGTATAACGAGGTGAAAATGTGATGTGAGTGCAACTTAACGGGCCCTTTGTGCCACCACATACACCATTTTCATGCTCCCCGAAGGGACGAGCTTTACATTTTCTGTTCCCCATCACCAAGGTATTGGATGTTGTTGTTTTTTCTGTGGCGAATTCTATGTCTGGCAATGTGTTTTAGTGTTACATGGCACTGGTGGGAAAGGTGAACAGGTTCAACATGAGAGCAACAGAAACCGTTTGACTGATGAACATTGATGACTGCAGTGCCAGACAGCAATCAGATAAAGAGTTAAGTAAAGCTATTTGACATCTGTCTCAAAGGATGAAAAATCATGTTTAGTATGCAGAGAGCAGTTTTTTTTTTCCTCCAGCATTTTGTATAAAACAAAATTTTCATTTTCACTGATGTAATGTAATACCAGACACCCAAAACAGATGTTGATTGGCAGCACAGTTCACAGTGTAGTCAAATTATGTTATATCTTTTTAGCAAGCTGGATTCTTAAAATGTTTAAAGTATTTAAAACGTTCTACCTGTCCGGAGTCCCACAAAAGAGAAATATTGTAATGATTTTACCTGCCAGGAAATGCTATAATATATAAAGTGGAGGACTGGCTTGAAAGAAAAGCACTAAGCATTTGAACATACAGTATTTTTTTCCCCTGTTATCATTCATCCATTCAAGGTGATGAAAAGCATACAGTCACCCATTGTATTTTTGAACTGACTTGAAGACGGATTACACCGCAGCTCTTATCAGTCCTGAAAGCCAAAGCATTCTTGATGTCAGAGCAAGTTTGACAAATGAGCGTGAGGCGCTCTCTTACAGCCTGTTTGTCATCACGACTGTGACAAGCACGCCACCGATCTGAATGGAGGCAATCTGCTCTCCCCCGTGCCTTTGTCCTCGCAAAAGGAGGAAGCGCTCGCCTGCTCAGTATGTTCACACTCTCTAAATTTGCCAGTGAAACATAGAGCCGGGGAAAAGTGCAAGAAAGCTTTTTACAGCCCTAAACATTTCATTCGTCGCCTGTTGCAGCTTTCCACATCTGTAAATTTCCTCTGATACCATCATTTTCGCTCCACCACCAGAGTCGTTAACACTTGCATGAAAAAAAAAAAAAAAAAAAAAAAAATCAATACAAAGTACAGTACCAGAAACTTTCCTTCTGCGCAGTCACATGTATCAGAGCCAGTGAGAGCATATGGAGGTTTTTCTTGACAGAGAGCTGCAATTCTCCACCCTGCGGGAGCCATTGTGTTGCAGGCCCCAACCGTTGGTACCACCAAAGACAGCCTCTGATCCCTGAGGGCTTCCTGTAATGGTACAGTGGCCCTGAGGTGGGTCATTGAAAATGACATGCACAGATGTTCATGTGGCTCTGTCGCAGGAAACCAATATAATAGGCTGCCATCAATGAACCTGTCACACTCCACATTCCCCACCAATTTCCCCCAGCCAGATGATGCCAGACCACGTCCCCCGCGTGAACAACGGACGGCTCCCAGAAGCTCTATTACTCGGCGAGCTTCTCTCAAGAAGACACACGAGGACCGAGCGAGAAACGTGTTTGCCATCTTGCTGGCAGAGCGTCTCTTTATGGATGTCCCATCAGCTCAGGTAATAAAAGTTGGAGCCATTAGAGGGCCGAGGGGAGAGGGGAGGCCCGCGCGGCTGCACAGGATGGACGGCGTGTTCAAAGGGACAGCTGAGGGTTTAAGATGGTAAGCAGCATTAATGAAAATCCCACACCGCTGTCTGCTTCCCATTTGATGGAGAGCTTTGTGTGAGGGATCTGTCGAACCCAGAAGCCCACACAAGAGAATTAAGCACAACAATCTCTCTTGCTGCCATCTACAGTGACTGCATCCAGCTCAGTGCTTCAGTGGCTCCTAAAAACGGCGCTCATATGCAACTGATTAACTTGCATTAGCGAATACATTTTGTGGGAAATCTTACATGGACTACATCATGTGGACACGTTTCGATTGTTTCCTGCCAATGTTAATACTGACTTAGTATACTTTGCTCTCAACAGTATCTCATGGTCCAAACTCCATTGGCTGATAAGAACCGTGAGATGTTGTTGTGAGCTTCAGTCAACTCTGTGAACTCTATTAATTTGTCAACTTTGAGACTTATTTTCATGCTCATCAGTCCTATTGATAAAACAAAGGAGAAGAGGCATGAACAAGAGACTTCAGCAGGATCCAAATCCTCAGGTTACCTGCAGTTATTTGGAAGAGAAAATCAAGGCCGACTGTAAAATTATTTCCCCCGACTTCCTTCTTCATCTTTGACCTGCTGTAATTACAGTATTTGTGCAAACAGCCTTCCTGTGCGCTCAGGAGTTACAACAAAGCTGCAGTCCAAACCGCTGGGTCCATGTTTGAGCATTTTCGAGATCGTGCAAAATCTCAAATGAGGTTGAGACCAAGTCATTAACAAGACCACAGAAAGTTTTTTATAAAGCTCATTACAACTGTGGGAAAGAAAAATGTGCTTAAAATTAGTCATTACATCATTACAAATGATAGTGCAGGATATAGTGATGATGGAAGGTGATATTAAAGAATTGTGTCTTAATAAGGAACTGAAAGCTGACTGACAGAGGGCCAGCTTTCCTGCTGGCAGGAAAAAATGAAGAAAAGGACCAACTGGACTCGTTTGACATGAAGAGACTGGGGGCTGAACACAGGCAAGTCTGAGAATATGAGACCAGCCTTTAGTACTACAGCCCTGCTGCTGTGTAGACGTGTATTTAAAGTTGCATTTTAACAGAGTCTACACACAAAAATGGAACTCAGCTACAGGATGGACATACATGGAGACTGCAAGAGCTGTGATTGGTTAACTCGGACTGCTTGTTTTTCAGGTGTGTGATACCTGTGCATAATGTTGAGAGGGAAGACAACATGAGACTTGTTGAATAAAAAGGTTCCTTAATCATTTTCTTTTCAGGAACACACATCGCTCTCGTCGCTGCTAATGAAAGAACGTACTGAAACAAAGTGGATCTTCTCGCTGTCGCTTATAGAAACCAACTCGTTCTAATTGTCACATTAACAGCATGTGGTGTATCACATTAAAAACATAATGTAGGCCTATGTTACGTAAACAATTTAACGTACATGACAGCTACATCAACGACATAAGCTACTACATGTTAAAAAAAAGTCTCGTCTTGTCTTGTTTACTTGTGGTTTCACACGGGACTCAAACGTTTGTCTTGTTCGACCCATCCGCCATGCCGGCCTCCAGGTGAGGAATTCTGGGATTTACACTACATGAATTGCTCTGCGCGGCTAAAATTGAAGCTGATGGGTTCAGACCATTGAAAGCCCAATGCGTTGGAAACTGAAGCTGAGAGCTGCTGAAAAGTGATGGTTTCTGATGCCTTATGGATGAGAACAGGCTGTGTCAACTACATGAACAAATGTCAAAATAGCATAACCTTATAGGAAATATTGGTAATATATAAAAAGAAAAAAAACAGTACGGCTGATCATTAACATTTGCCTAGTGTTTTTCACATTGAGAGACTAATTAGCAGATAAAGTTATATTGTAGTGGATAAGCCTGTAATTGTACTGTGTAAAGTAATACCAATAAGTGATCTGCACTAAAGACAATTGTCATAGCTTATCAATAGAAAATAGGATACAGTAAACATGTTATGGCATTCAATATGTGATGCAGTAAATCAGAGATTATCCTTACATGTCACTGAGGCGCTGTCATTAAGTTGTCATGATGAGGTGATTTTCCACCTGCTGAAAACATTCTACTGGACACTCTTCAGAGCTCAGGCAGTAATGTGAGCATGTTAGAGTGACGGTGTCTGCACTTGACACTAATGGGGTATAATTGCTGTTTCATAACAAAGACAGGTTCCTGGCCACAGCTGATTCGGGGATGAACTTTGAGACGATAGCTCAGAGCAGCTACGCTCCCACCTTTGTTAGTTTTTTATTCTCTTAGAAGAGGCATCCTTTTTTCTTACATTACACAATGGCTGCTGTCTGGAATTAAGTGATACCCTGAACAACTCCAGACCCTCGCAGGCGCCACGAGTACTTAAAGGCAATTGAAAAGGCGTAAGAGATAGGTTGAATCAATAGCCTGTTTTTTTCACTTCCCTGTCAACTCCCATTGTTGATATCTCCAGAATGCACACAAAAGGCTGGCAGGCTGCGGCATAAAAATAGCTGGCACCCTGTATGGCGAATGGAGCATCCTGGGAATAATTGAGAGAAGTGGCAGTGGAAGTGACGCGAAGATTAAGCGATTAACGTCCTGTAGTGGAGAGCCCAGAGCTCTGGCTTAAATCGGATAGATGCCTCCTGGATACTGTGAATTATACACTCGGTGGTGTATTGTTTAGGTTTCCAGCTCGCCTGTTCAAACTCAAGTCAGACTTTCTCTCCTTAAAACAGCAGTGTGGGCATCTGGGATGAGGGTGATGGTGAGGCATACAGCAGAAAGACTGAGCAGTTGATGCAATCCCTTCCCTGGTTCTGCCCTGAAAGCTGCATACACACTTTGACCTGAATCAATGGAATTTTAAAACCAGGCTGTCTTGACTGGGGTTCCCCCAGTGCTGTGTGTGTGCGTGTGTGCATGTGTGTGTGGCTGTGTGTATGCATGTCTGTGATTAGGTGGAAAATGGTGGTTGTTGCTGCAGGGGCCCAGAATGAATCTATTATCCAGGGGAGAGTTTTGGTTCAAAAGTGCATTTTTTAATAGAAACTTAAAACATTCGACACATCACTGACTGTCAGCGCACCATATTCCTTCAATGTA
>JBCAUF010000039.1:2190707-2205532 GCA_038406115.1 Haemulon aurolineatum
ATTAGCATTTAAAGGTGCAGGCACAGAAACAGCCTGTTCTCAGTAGAGCTCACTTGAGCGACTTTTAGACGGCTGAAATTCAGGACCATGGATGGGTTTGGGGCAATACATTTCGAATAAGTGTTGTTGGACCTCTGACAGCTGTGTGAAATTGCTGAAAAATAGTATAATATGGGACCTTTAAAAAATAAAATTGTCAGGGCTAAGAACCTTGATCTTGTTAATCTGAAGCGTGCTGGATTCCATAACTGAATCAAATGTTTATTAGTCACATAACCAAACAACATAACTTATGTTGGAAAAAAAATCAAATAAAAAAGTTTTCTGGATGATACGTTCAGTGCAGGAGAAGTATTACTACTGTATGGCAGTTCTGGGAATACTGATAGCTTCCATAGCTTACAGCAGAACACCATTCCATTGATCCACACCCACAGCATCACCCTCTTTTATGGGCCTCTTTCTTTCCTGGTTGTGTTGTTAGAGCCATCACCCGCACACCGCCAGCTCTCAAGTGAACCCTCTCAACGGCACCAGCCACGGTTGCTAGGAGATTTGTGGCACATTTGCAAAACCTCTATAGGACGTGCACAGTCCCCTGCTCCTTTATGCGGCGTGGTGATTGTGGGCAGCGGGCTGGAGAGGAGCAGTTCTGCAGATGGTCGAAGCAGTGGGGCTTCCTGGCAGCTGCCCTGTTTAAAAAGAAGTAGCCGCAGCAGCTGCCTCTTGCACCTCTCGGGCAGTGGAGAGGGCAGCCGTCTGGAGGATTACACTGTGAACTCCCTTCTGATCAAACAGTCGGACGCAGTGATGAATGTGCTATGACTGATTTATTTTTCAACAAGTGCTTTGGAGAAGCATTTATAGCCAACAGGTCCACTGACCTTATCAACAACCTGGTATATTCATGGTGGCTGTTGTCCTGCTAATACACTGTGCTCATATGCAGACCATGAAATATTACCTGTTAGTGAGATGCCAGGCCACTAACCACGCAGCAATAGAAGGAGGCCCTTTGCAGTCCAATTGGTTCAGTGACTATAGTCCTTAGATCATTCATGTATTGATACACCATGAGCACTTTTATCAGCCATCCAATCACAGTAAAGGAGGGGCGGTACAAATGCACAGATATAAAACAGAATGCTAGAAAAATAGGAAAATGAATAATTGTTGATTCCATCCCCAGTATTGGTGGTAATGCTGGTACACACAACAGCATAAAACTGGACACAAAACTCTGATAGGCATTTTCAGTAGGCCTTGAAGCAGGCCCCACTGCACTGTTGCCTCTTTAAACGCGGTTTCTGACCACTTCAATTTCATATCAGTGTGAACATCCACATGTATATGAGGAAACTATTTCAACTTGTGATTTTTCAGGGGAATTGATACATTGAACATTCAACTAATAATTACTCTGTACATACATATGGGAAATCAATATCAGAGCCTCACAAGCAGGCCCTTATGTCCAAAGCAATTATATAAAAAAAAAATCCTTCCATAAACATGTGTTTTACATGTAAATAAAGAAATGCCTCATCGCGCTGGAATTAACCAGAAAACAAACAAATAAAAATGACCAATCAAATGTTCCAGCGTGATCACTGGTGCAGCACCACTGCAGGCCCAACTCAAACTTATTAAAAGCAAAAACATTTTTCACACGTCCACACTCAACTCTGCCTTGTGGTAGCTGACGTTCTCTGATGGAGTGACTTGTGACCTATACTTTTGAGCTGGGAGGGTGACCGCTCAGCAGCTGTGGCAGGGATGTGTTTGATGTGTGGTTGCTTCTTGGTGCCTCCTCTATTGAATCTTTTCTTTTTTTTTTAAAGGAGAAAAAAAAAAAGATTTTTAATTATTTTACACCAGTAGCATAGCCAGAAATCAACCACATGAGTGGTGAGCAATGAGAAAATCTGGTGAGCTGAAAGACTCTTTCATGACTCTTCAGTACAGTGTGTTCACAAAAACAGGCTGATCACTAGTGTTTAATTAAAAAGCATTATTTTTTTAATATTAGGCAGCAGCCCTGCCAAACTGAGGAAAAAAAGAAAAATCATAACATCTGATGGAGGACATGGCAACACCTCGTACTCTCCAAGGCTGCCACAGTATGGATTTTTCATACCGCTGTGAAAAAGCAATGTACCCCTGTGGTTTGGAGCAACGAGGAATTGCATAATGTAGCAACATCAACTGTATGGGCATTAACGTTACCACATAGCACTTGCAATTGGACTCCAATTGTTTCTGCTGTCTTTTATATGTTATGTGTTTAATTGAATGTTATCTGTGGATATTACGGATATATTACGCAGATAAATAATTGATAGTCAGACACACACAAAAAAAGTCCTGGATATGTTTAATATCCCTCATGCATGGAGCTGAAATGACAAGACACTTGAAGATGGAAGACAGTCAATTATGACAACTAAACAATGATTATTGTGTTTATTCTATTTCATATCACATGCTATATTCACTCCTGTGACTTTCCCCAGCAAAGACAAATAATCACGCAACAACAACGATAAACCGTAAGTGCAGATACACAGAGAAGAAAATTTTCCCTTCCAAAATAATTATCCAAAAACACACGAGTCCATTGAACGCAGCAGCATCACGGCAGCAAAACAACCACATACAGGCACACACACCTGCAGAGGCACATCTGCTGCAGGGCTGCACGAACAGTGGCATCAGATCTGCGCCCATATGCACGAGAAACAAACAGGCCACAGGATTAAAATAAAATGTAAATGACTTACCCGTGATGGCGGCATGTCACCACTGACCATTTCACCTACCTAAGTCAGTCTGTGTGTCTTGGTGTCTCTCGTTTGGAAGAGTGATATCACACAGCCTGTCATGTGTTGGGACCATGTGGACAGGACATGTAGGCCACCGTTCATTCAGGGGAAGACATCATTGGGGTTTGTGTCCACAGCCAGAGAGAGGAGGCTGCTGCCCGCTTGATTTGGGGCTGTATCAGCACGTGTGTCGTCTGCATGCTGTCTGATGGAGGAAATAAGACAGGGCACAGTGCACTTTTAAGAATGACGGCTGTTTTTGGACAATTTCTGTGCCTCATGATGTTGTTTTGTGTGAAACATGAGACATATGCTTTGTATCATGTCTCTGTTTTGAGAGGTATCTAACCGCCCAGTGTTCTGTATTTAATATATACTTGTGTCACTTAGAAGCATCTACATTTCAAATGAATAGATTTGCATTTCAAGGAAATGTAAACTGGTCCCACAGAAAAATGCTGCCTCCCACCACGTTTAATGAATTCAGTTTTCATTCACAGTTTGTCTGGATGTAATAAAGCAGAGGAGAAACTGTGTTTGGAAATGATCAGTCATTACTATACACCAGGAGAGTGGCAAAATATTGAAAGGAGCACATGCTAATGAGAAACAAACACATTATGCCTTTTACGCTATTTCATCATAAACACAAGCGCCTGAAGGCATGAGGAAAGCAAGCATGGAGTCGCAGCTGGAAAATCAAACCGCAGCATTATGACTGATCAGAGCTTCCCACGGCGTAGGTGAGGCGAACCGCCCGAGCTTTAAGATGCAATCCTCACTCTCAGTCCGGCGGTTATGAGTGGAGGGAGCAGCTGAGTGTTTGAAGGTGTTTCACGGGGAGCCATTCGGCGGCCCTGAGAGACGAGCCGAGACTGTTTCTGATCTCTTGTTACACTTCATTTGAGTCTTTGAATGCATTCACTGGATGTAATTGTTCTGAGGCTGAGCAATAATGGGATCACTTAGAAATAGAATACAATGGTAATTTAATATACCTGTTTGTGTGTGTGTGTGTGTGTGTGTGTGTGTGTGTTCCATCGTTGTGTGTGTGTAGTTACATCATTCTAAGATCTCCCAGTTTCCCCAGGCTTCATATTGATTTGTAAGTCCATCCTCTGGCCTGCAGTCCTCAGTCTTTACACACTGATGTACAGGCTGTTTTATCAATCAGCTCATTTGTTACGTTACTTACTGACATTTTTGTCAGTACAGAGTGTCTGGGGGCCCATTACCACAATACGACTACTGTTACACTGCACAATGAGCAGAAATCACCATCAGAAGTGACAAAGATTTACAGATCATCTGCTGCATTGATCCTTGAAGAGCAAAGGACGGGCTAATGTGGGAAATAAAGATAAACGCTGTTTTAGAGTGATGTGAGAAGATGCATATCAGACTCATGTGTGTATGTATGTCAAGTACACAGCTGGCTGTGGTTAGCCCAGCCTCGAATAAGGACTGGCAGCAGGTAGAAACAACCAGCCTGGTCCTGTTCAAAGGTCACCTCTGAGGTTCACTCATGAATGTGTTCTCATCTCATATGTGCAATCTGTACACAAACAGGGATCTAAAAGTATTCATTTGGACAGAATAAATGCTACACATGACTAATTACTAATTGATTGATTATTCTTTTAAAAGCCCTTTGCTTTGATTCCCATCAGCAGCCCCTTGCAGCCTGTCCTCTCCTCTCCCATCTGAGGGCGCTATCAAATAAAGGCAAAAAGCCTTAGCCTATATATAATATTTATAAATTATGTAAAAACAGACTCCTACTCTCTCTGGTTTCAATTATACTTCATAATAATAATTATCTGTAATAAAGGATAATGGGGGAAATGACTGAAGAAAAATCTTTTAATAAATGAAGAAAGTGGTCTGTGATCACTGAGTTCTTTGAATATGCACTTAACAGATTTTTCAATAAGTGGTGAATCAGAAAACAAATCAAATCCAAAACTTGGAGAAATAAGAACACTGGGACATCCGGCAAGGTGGCACACCAGATCAACTGCCAGTTTGAGCGAGGATCAACAAGCAAGGAAACAACAATTAAGGGGATTGAGACATGGCCACTGAACCCCAGTTTGCTCCCCAGCCACTGAGGTATACAGGCCAGTGCATTTCTAAGTGGCAGTGGCATGCCTGGATAAATGGGGTATCAGGGTGTAAAAAGCCAATGCCAAATCAGATATGCGGATCCATGCTTGGTTGGATGAGGCCTGGTCTGCCGGCAAGCACATCATCCACTGTGGCAACCCCCACAGTAAAACTAATGTGCATTACAGAACACTAACTGGCTAACCACTTTATGAAAATTGTAATGAAAAATATGCCAAATTGCCAACTGAGCTTTTGAATTAAAATTTTAATCGTCTCTTAAGAAATTGATATGGAAATGTACTTTTTCAGGATAACTGTTTTGTGGAAAATGAAGAATATCCATCAAGACCACTGGGCTGATGTGATTTGCTCCAAAACAACTAATGATATGCTTATAAACCATCATGAATGAGAAAAGCAGTTTTATTGATAACTTCAGGTAGGCTTTACGCAGATCTGACCGGCTATATTGGATTTCCCAATATTTAGCATCTTATGCACTTTGTGCCGTGATGTCTTTAATTCACAGATCTGATCAGTGAGTTCATCATCGTGTTGAAACGTGTTACAGATGCTCCCATTGCATAGATTGCAGGTGGCTTGTGTTCTATCTGTCTCAGTTACTCCGAAGAAGTTCCACGGCACCAACATGATGGTTTGCTAGCGACGATGTTGCTAGCTAATGATTCAAGAATCAAAAAACTTTATTGTCTGTCACATAGTTTAATCTTTCCTTCTCAGTCAGTTTGGGGCAAAAATGATCAAACATTGGCAAAAAATGCTTGAGAATACTTTTGTTGATACTCAGTAAACAGTACATAAGTATACAGTAAATAAACAAGTTATTTAAATAGACATATTGCTCCCTCCCATGATCGGATCGTGATCGGTTATTGGTTTATTTAAATTCATTATTCGGTGATCGGTGATCAGCCCCAAATCCTGATTGTGCAAAGCCTAACTTCAGAAACTAAAGTATGCAGACAACAACACGTGACTGCTGAAAACGGTCGTGACAATAACAAAGCCAGAGAGCCTATAGCAACAATCAGAAATGCTTTTTGGTAGATATAGGCCATCACTGAAAGACTCAGTGACGCTCTGACCATCAATTCTTATTGTCCATTAAAGTAATCTCTCAGTCAAATACCTTTGGCTTGAGAAAGGAATTGAAGCCTCAACTGCCCAATCTGGCTATCAGCAGTCCCTGAATGACACATAAGACCTATCCACCGCAGAATTGGCCGGGCTACAAATGAGGGAGGAAAACACCGGAGTCAGAGAGGTATTTGTGAGGAGTCGGTCAAGTGGAACTCACCACAACTACAATGTTTACCACCACCATCATCCTGAGGTGTTTTCAGACTGGCCTGACAGAGAGAACCTTTCTTTGGTGATTGGACACCCACACTCACACACACACAGGAGAATAACAGGAACTACAACCTCTTCAACATGCTAAGTGATACACACTACCCGCTTCTCCCAAAAGTTACTTGATGAATTTCAAACAAAATGCTCCAGGTCTTTTAACGGGCCCGGTCTCCTAAAATGTCATGCACTGAGCAAGACATGAGCAATCACAAAACTCATTGAAGGAATACTTTATTTTGGCAAATACACTTTTTTTCCTCTGTCGCCACGAACAAAATGACAAGATCAATATCAATTTCCATCTGCACAGCACTTCTGTGCAGTGTCTCTATAGGGCAGGTTACCAGAGGCCCAGTATAAATCCAGCTAAATGCTTCACTCTGTTTACCTGCTAGTTGCAAACTGTGTGAGCTGTCTGGTGCTGGGTAGGTAGTGTCGTGGGTTTATCAAAGCCTTTCCACTAAGAACAGCTGCTTGCCTCTGTTAGATGAGCTAAACATGTAGAGAGGTTAAAAGAGGCTAACTCCCCTGCAAGCCTGAGGGGAAGTGGTTCTGCTGGTTCATCACCAGTGACAACTCTCACATTACACAGTCATCTGATTCATCACTGTTGATTTAAATAACAGTGATTAGTGGAGCTGTGTTGTTTTCCGAGGTAAATGAATATTCCATACATTCTGCATGTTCTGCATTTCTGAGCATTTGCGCACAACTGGCGCATGTCCTCACTTTGTGAATCAGATGCCTATTTCCCCAGCAAATGATCTTTGATATTATTATACAGTATGGCACTCATTACACTCGAAATGTTTTCAAAGAGATCCTCTCATGCCGAGCAACTCACGTCTGTGTTTAGAGAGTTACAGCTTGTTGTGCATCCTACGCATATATCCTACAGCAAAGCTGATTGTATCACAGCTAAGCTGACTTTTTCAACTTTCTGGCAACTCGGCTTCAGATAGGGGAAATTTGCATTAATTAGATAGGCTCTTTGAGTAGCAAGAATATGCTGCAGGATGAATATATTAAAAGGAATTCTGAGGCATGCTATAAATACTAAATAACATTGTTTTTCACAACTTGAGACAGACATACAGAGGGGCAGACATGATGCTTGAGCTGTGAAGAGTCTTACCCATGGTGAGCAAACAGGTACTGTGTTTTTTTAAATGAACACTTGCATGAACCTGTTGGAGCTCAGAGCACTGTCAGTGGATTTTGCTCCATGGTGGTTTAAAGGATTTTAAGTATGTATAAGCCCCCTGGCTCAAAGAGAACATACAGTACAGCTACAAGTGGTTCAAAGAAGCACAAAACAGTCCTCATTAGGCTACAGCTTTGAGTAAATATTCAAACTCATTGGTCTGCCCAGTTATTGGAGCTCGAAAGATTCAAGCATCACTGCATGAATAGAATCTCTGAAGCGACTTGTAGATATTACATGCGTCATGTGTCCCTGTTACACTAGCTTCTCCCAAGGTAAAAAGGTCCCAGGTGAGGGGCCAGTAAGTGGCATTTGAAGAATCCTCAGGGATCACAAAGAGTCCACTCATCAAGAGTATATATTCTTGAAACTATCACCAGAAAAACAACAGGCTTGATGATAGCTGAGATGCATAAAACACACAGGAGGTTTTGTGGTTGCGACGGTAAAAACTGTTGTGGAAGTAGCACAATCATGTTAAAATTCCACAAAGCATTGTGGGTCAGGCTTGGAGTGGATGTGGGGGCGAATGGGTTAATCAACAAAGCATGCGAGTGAGTTTATAATCTGCATCGTTCCAACTGACAAGATTGGTTTCTTTTAACTATGATGTTGATTGACCCTAACCTGTAACCCTTAATCAAACTTTAACCTGGTCAGCTCTTTCATATATGGTTCTCCATCCATCCATTCATCATCTAGGACTGTGCATCATGGTCAGCCATGTCTTCCAGACCCTCCTGTGGGATCCAAATACCTGAGCCACCTTAATTGACTCATTTTAAAACAACGGAGAATCGGTTCTACTACAAGATTTGTCTGAATGTGTGCGTTCCTCACCGTCTCTCCGAGTGAGCCCAAATGCCCTGCAAAGGAAACCAATTTTGATCACTGGTACCACAACCTCAACAGACTAGCGTGGCCTCATGCGTGCAATTTGTAGACTCTGTCTTTCTATGTATCTGGAGCCAGGCTATTCAAAGTTTGCAACTGTGGACTGGCCCATTGCATCAGCCTATTATTGCTGTTTGACAAAACTTCAGGCTTTACCTAATTCTTTAACCTAAAGGTTTGGCATGTATTAGTGTTAAACATTGTAAAACGCCTCAAATTCTGATCTATCTCTGTAACCAGATCACACACATTTATTCTATTCTATGTGATCTTATTTTAATAACTTCCAGTATGTATTATTTTTTCACTTCCATTCACTGAGCCTCCCCCGAAACTGAAACTGAAAAGGAGCTCCCCGGGGGAGGCGCGCCTCCCACTTTGGAAACGTCTGATCTGGATGTGTGAATGTTCGCTGTAGGTAGATAAAGCACAACATCGACAAAGATTAAAAAGAAACTGAGCGTCCATGTGTCTTCCAAAGCTGGCGGCTAGACAGAGACTTGTAGAGTCAATGATGTGAGGGTTATGGGATAATAATGATATAAGTGAGATGATAATGACAGCTATTATCGTCATATACTGTAGCAGCACTTCACCAAAATAGCTTGTGAGACTTAACTGTACCATTCTGCATCTCCTCCGTAGGTCAGGATAAAGGAGTCATGGTGACATGTGTCATTAGAAAAATGACAGGATCGTTACCATTTGTCAGTTTGGATCGTCACTGAGTGCTTCTGTCGAGGCACTCCGTTTGATGTATTGCCGTTGAGGCCGTGTGTACTGTCCGTTACCAAATTTTATGACCAAGCATTTTTCCCAAAGTCAACATCAGCAAAATGAGAGCATCTGCAAAATATTTCAACATGATTTCCATGCTAACATCAATTTCTCACCATCAGTTTCCTCAGGCATGTCACCATGCAGTTATTATTACTGCAAATTAAATCCTGGCATCTTTATGGTGATTGTATAGCCACATGTCATAAAAAGCAAATTCGCTCCCCACTGGTAATATAAACCTTTTAATTAAATATGGTATTTGCAATGGGGCAGTGCCTCATAATGCGCTTTATTGATGTGGAGGTTTTGAGATGCAGGCAGCGACTTTCCAAACGTCTTAACACAGAGTCTGTCAGAGGCACATTAACATCACACTGCCGCCGTGAACAGGAGCTTTTGATGAGTCAGTGAGGTCAACCCACAAAAAAAAACAACCCACCTGAGACAGACAGCTGCGTCGGTGCTGGCGGGCTTCCTTCTGCACCGCGGAACAAACAGCAGCATATGAAAAGAAAAGCCTCACTTCAATTATGCATGTGTTCAAATGAGGGGGCTTGCAGTGTTGGCTCCGTTGCTTGCATATGCATAGGCAACAAACTGGATGTGCACGCCGTGTCTTCCAGTCTGCGTGTCACATAGAGCCAAACGTAAATATAGAAAATCATCAGCAACAGACTGGAGGTTGTCTGGTTCAATATACTGGATGTGAAAACAATATAAAAAATAGAGATTCTAGACCAAAAAAAAAAAAGTTTGTCCAGTTTAAATCCCGGACAGGCCCTCGAAACTCACAGTAACACACCAGGTTTGATCACGCTTTCCACATTCTGCATCCGCTGAGAGTTGTGGACCTGCTCCGGTCACACTCACAAATATTGAGCTGCATGCAGGCGTCCACGTAGGGGTCCACCAACAACCTAGCAGACATGGGCAGATGACGACATTTAGGTCACATGGACCACAGCTTTAACTTCAATACCTGCTCTGTTGAGGACCCAGCGATAAAAAGATGTGAGATTTAGCAGTTAAACCTGTACTTCTAGACAAGCCCGGATCTACCATATACCATATACTCTTGCCTTGAGCCAAGAGGGGCCCTTTGTGATTGGGTATATGTTTTTTCCTCATAACCTGATCTAAACGCGAGCGAAGGCGGCTGGCACTTTTCCTACAGCCCCTGAACACAGCACTTGGTGCTCTTTACCTACTATCCAATCAGAATAAAATAAAAGTTGTTTACAATAAATTAGGTCTCATTATTGTCTGTTTTATATGTCATTTTGATGAATTCACAGGTAATGATTGGCAGCAGATCACAATGCACTGTTGATTGGCGGGACCGATCATCAACATTAACGATCCAAGATCAGTTCGTCAACGAATGAATTACACAGTGTGTATGTGTTTGTTTGTAACCGATCCGATCCCTGATCAGATATGTTGCATGTTCTGAGTGGCACAGGCAAAATAATTTTTAAACCAACGTTTACGAAAATGGGGCCTGGGCTGACAGTACCCCGGGGCCCCTGGAGGTACTGATCCGGCCCTGCTTCTAGAGGTTTTTTTGGTCTAAAGATCTAAAAATTTTATGGAAAATATATGACCCAGTTGTGTAATCGTCATGTCCCCCCAGTGGAATATGAAAATCCTTCCCTCCAATACTTCTAACGGACAGATATATCATCAGATCCATCAAAAGCTGGTAAAAGGCTCATTATTGTCAGTGTTAAACTGAGTGTAGAATGCACAGAGTACTGTGCTCCTGCTTCACGTTGGTGTCAACCAGCAACAGTGAACACAACATCTGTGAGCAGCTCAGGAGTGTGTCTCAAAGCGTTTTTTTTCTCCATTCTGTATCCTCTGTGCTGAACAAAGACATACAATTGTGTCTATACATGACATTAAATAGAAAGCGGTGTGTCCATGCCTTCAATGAACACATCTGAGCGACAGTGAACCAAGCTGGAGGACGATCCCAGTTTCAGCAGACGCAGAAGACTGGCTCTCAAACACCCAGCATGTTGCCACGGTTTGACCGACTTTCTTTTGTCTATGACAATATGAACAGCTCACTGCCCATGAAATATTCTATTCTAGACGCCCTTTATCAGAGCAGCACCTTTGTCTTCTTAATGAACTGCGAAAAACATAAAACAACCAAAATAATGTCCAACTTTGTAATAAAACAGTGAAAGCTAGAGAAAAGAGGGCTGACTTATGTTGAGATTTCAGACGTTTAGACTTGATGAACATTTTTACAAACACTTCATTGAATATCTTACATATCTTAACACATTGAATATCTTAACATAAGCATTGCATGATGGGTTTACTAAAGTATGTTTCTACTCAGAGGAATCAAATACCTGCAGCAGCAGAAACATAAAGTGCATCTCCCCACCCAGAGAGACACACAACAACATAACCGCTGTGAACTGCTTCAATACACCGACAGGATGCCTCAGGATCGACTGTTTATGAACGTTCGGTGTTATCTCCCCCCACCACACACACACACAGAGCCGATCCATGCATCTTTAAGGGAAAGGCAGAGAAAAAGAGAGGAAAAAAGCCTTCGCAGTCCGAACGCTGTAAAGTGTGCTAAGATAATGGATTTATTCAAGTAGTCTGCAGGTGATGATGAGGACGGGGACCAAGAGGCAGAAACATCAAAGAGGTGTGAGTGGGGAGCAGGTGCCTCGGCCTGTTCGCACCATTCATGAATCTCAGACATATGAAACTCCAACATTTTACACTCTGCTCCTCCGAAAAGAAATCACCAGCAAAAAAACTAAGAAA
The DNA here is from genome assembly GCA_038406115.1 of Haemulon aurolineatum. Lineage (NCBI taxonomy): Eukaryota > Metazoa > Chordata > Actinopteri > Lutjaniformes > Haemulidae > Haemulon > Haemulon aurolineatum. Next base: position 2,202,690 of record JBCAUF010000039.1, read on the forward strand.
AATGTAAATGCAGAGCTCCGTGTGGTACATGGTGAAGATGGTTGGCTTTGTATGATATTCTGTAAATGCACCATTATTTCAGTGAATTCAGCTCACTGTGATATAGCGTGCTGTGTGTGACGTAGTCGAGCTGCAGAGTGATGCAGTGTGCACTGTGGATATGAGTCTGCTCTCTTATCTCTAATTCAGTTTTAAGCACTCTTGATTGTTTTGCAATATTTCAAATCATTCTGCTATTAACAGCAGGCTGAAAGTCAAATTAGGTATCAATTCGACTCACTTTTCTTTTTGTACACACAGATATGACAAGGGAAATCTTGGAAAGCTAGTATTAGACTTTTTTTAGCCCAACACATTTGTTCTCACGCCTACATTTAGAATTATTGGAAAGTGTTACCACAGTTTGTATAAGTAAACTCAAAGGAATAGATTGAGGTGAACATTGTTGCTAAAGAAAACGATTAGTCATTCCACCACACAGCCTGGTTTGAACATGTTATAAATAAGCTTCTGTTGAAAAATAAAGTCTTGAGCATATCATCTACTTCAGTGGTTCATCCCCAGAGGTCATGTCTTCTATAAACACACCCACAGTGTCCCTCACTTCTTTACTTGACGATTGCCAGACACTTGATGTTAAAGTCACTCATGCTTGCAGACATAGTCTGGAACGATGAAGTGAGAGTGTTTTGACAGGCTCATAATATACTGTATCTCTCTGTAGTGCTTGGCAGCACTGATCAACAATAAACATGCCTGGATGGCTGCTGTAAGCTATTTTACAGCTCTTGATTTTGCTAATACATTTTGGGAGGAAAGACATTGCCGGCATGATGTTCAACACTGTGCTTTGTCTGGAAAGTGAATTGAAAATTGAACTTTGTTAATGGATTTAGTTTTGTCCTGCACTGTGACCTTCCTGTGAAGGAGACGTCTGTGTCTGTGTATGAGGATGATGCTGAGAGCACACAGTGGTTTAACAGTGAGCAAGCCCAGTGCAGACTGAGTGACATCACAGGATGCCAAAAAGTTACAGTTTCACCCTAAAACTGTGAGTCTGACTGTAATGGACATGTGCAGTTAATTATAAATTGTTTTTTTTTCATAGCTCAGGCAATCAGTTCCTTTCTTTCTTTCTTTTTTATAAATTTCATTGGCTTAGATTTCCTTCATTATTTCTGTCTATGTAAATATGAACTGTGTAACTACTGTTCTAGTATTATTTATAATTATTTTTCACTACTAGGTATTTTGAAAGTACTTGGAAAATATTTGTCATGTCCATCAATTATTAAAGGATACATTATTATATACATATATTATTATATTCTATTAAGATCAATATGAGTTCATAGATATTTCCACAATTCCTCCACCACCTAGATGCTGCAGATGACATATATTTAGCACAGCATATTTATTTGGGATAATAACAAACTGCATATGCATTCCTCCAGGCATATTCTCTCCAGCTCTCCTGCTGTGAAGTCGTTGTTTTATGTGTCCCAGCACAAAAACATTCGCATTAATCAGTATCAATCACAGTGTGCGATTCTTTGTCCCATTTTGCAGAAAATTGGGCCACTGGTTCCATCATTTATGATAATGCTGTCCGCACCAAACTGTGGAGATCTTGGACATTACTAAAAATAGTTCCCACACAGGACAAGACACACGAGTTGTCTGATGATGAGACAGTTCAAGAGAGCAAAAAATAGTAACGGTCTTTGACACCCTCATCTCATATCCAGCAAAGAGCCAGACCTCTTTTGTATTTATGGTACAACAAGCTGTTTTGAAAACTCTCTGAATATTCTGAATCAATTTTATCCTTTGATCAATATTCATTGACAATTAATTTGCAACACTGCACAGGAGAAGCAGGTATAGATAACGAATGGCTGGATGGAAAAGAATAATGATTTTGTGATCAGTGTAAAAAACATTACTTATATTCAGCCTTAAAAAAATACTCAGTCAAAAATGACCTACTTTTTGCGATCTCAAGAAACCAACTTGCTATGAAATAATCATAAAGTCGATTTTTTGTGATGACAGTCGCATCAATCCCTCCATACAGTTGGACACTTTTGGACACAACATTTTGTTACATTTTGTAAGACGACTGCATGTCCACAGAATTCTCTGCAAGTAAGAATGAAATGTTTTGTATGATGCAATTATATAATTGTTTCATGTTTTCCATGTTCGTGCAATGTGCAGTGAATCATCCCTCCAGCTTGCATGTTTGATGCTGTGGCATGAATCAAAGCCAGGCTTTATTTCTGGGCACACGACACCCTGTCATGTGTTTGCCCCATTTTCACATGCAGAACTTCATAACAGCTGGATGTGCATTTGCATGCCATTGTGCAGCGTGTGAATGAGTGCATGTTCAATGTTAAGGCTTCCCTTCCAATAAACCATGTTTTGTTGCCTGCAGCTTTCAACTTTTGTGTTTTTACATGGCCCCGCGGGGGAAGGGGGAGGGAGAGAACGAAGACCTCAGATTATGACGCCATAAATCTGCTAAGTATTCTTTTTTTTTTTTCCCCAGCCAATGAAAGAGTTGATTTATGCTGACATAATTGCCAACAGTGTAAACTACTTGGAGAACCTGAAGAACACTAAATCTTACATGGAACCATTAACCGTCTCTCAACATTCATGCCTACGAAATAATTCTGCCTCTAAGTACCAGCAGATAAGAGGTGAACGTGAATCTGTCTGCTGCTATTAGCTTTCAGCTCACAGAGCCTTTGACATGAGCCATGCACACGTCATTACAATGCTATCAGTACGCTGTTAAATAAAGCATCTGGCCAGTTGTTTGTTTAGGACAC
>JBCAUF010000039.1:2435424-2449168 GCA_038406115.1 Haemulon aurolineatum
CACTTTTTCATGAGCTTTTTTCACAGGCCCGGACATAAATTGTCCTGCGGTGTGACATCATAATACACTAAAATTTACAATAATAATAATACTTTTTAAATACTGATTACTTGAATTTAAAGTTTAAGGATCCCTTTCTGCAAATTATCATTTGGGCTCCCAAGACAACGGCAAACCATTTGTTTTTTGTTTGTTTTTTTATGTGAATATGTAACGTGAATCATACAATCATACAACTCATGAATAACAGATCATATCATATAACCTGTAAATAATCAGACTATAGGATAAGAAATAGATTAAGTGATATTGATATAAGGGGGAATTTAACTAAAACTGTAAGCCTACGTTTTTTTTATTTCCTTTTTTGGGGTGGCGGGCGGGTTGGGGGGCCTCAATGTCCGTCTTGCCTGGGGCCCCCAAATTCCTTGAAACGGCCCTGCTTCTTAACTGTGCTTGTTGTTGTTATGTACCAAAATACCAAAGCAAAATCCCTGTACAGTGTGAAAACTTCAAAGTTGATAATTATAAAACTGAACAATTTATTTAGAGTTGGGACTCTGTTTTGATCCCAGCGCTCTCCCTTTGTTCAATAATGAAGAGAGCAACAACACAACCTCAAATCTGTGAGCCTGTGCGCTGCTCGGAGTTTGATTCCAAACAAAGGAGTGAACGCTGGACTGCACTTTGTTTTGTCGTTTGTCATCTTGCAGCTCGCGAAAAAATGCCTTGTGTCATCTTTCATCGTCACATTCCCGCTGTGTGCACCGGGGGGGGCGGGGAGGGAGTGGGAGGAGGGAGGGGGGCTCGAGGGGAGGGCTTTCAGCGAGCAAGCCCAAGTGCGATTCTCCAAAGCCCGCTGCGCACGTTCTGGGGAGCTACGCGCGCGCTTCCCGGCGGCGCCAACGCAAACGCACACACTGTAGGGCCTGCGCCGCCGCTTTGCTGACGATGTTGTGAATGAGGGGATGGAGTGACGTCAGCGGCCGAATGTCAACAATGTAGCGACTAAGAGAGAGAGTAGGCGTTCCAGTCGAGTGTAACAAACAGCGGAGACGGAGCGGCACGCCGCGCTTGGAATCGGCACGCGCACACACCACCACACACACACACACGCAATACACACGCACACGCGCGCGCAGCGGCAACAACAACAGACCGTAGAATCACAGACGGTGTTGTGTTTTTTTTCTTTCTTTCTTCTCCTCTCGTGAGTGAGAAATAACCGAAGAAGAAGAAGGAAAAAGAAGAAGGAGAAGAAGAAGAAGAAGTGACCGCTGAGGAAACGGCACCGAGTTCATCATGTGAGAGGACTCATGTGGGACACGGACACGCAGGACAAAAGGCTGGAATACGAGCAGGAGCGCGGAGTAAAAGGTGAGCCAAGCCGACCGTGCGCGCTGCGCTTCTCTCCCCGGGTTCCAATCTGTGCTCTGCTGCTGCTGATGCTCTGCAAGCCGAGTTCCAAACTTGTGTAAGTGTCGCAGGGTGGGAGAATCTGCCCCACTGGCCCCCCCTGTGTCCCCTCTGTCCTGTCAGATATGGAAAAAGTCACCAAGAGAGAGAGATAGATAGATAGAGAGAGAGAAAAAAAACCGCATGCACGAATGTTGAAAGCTCGGCGGTGGTGTGAATATCGGAGGGTGTAATGTGTTTGGGGTGTGAACGCGGCTTCAGGAGTGAAACTCTATGTGTGCACCACATCCTGTTATGCTTTGAGTCAGTGCGCCCGTATGTGTGTGTGCTGAGCTCCCTGTTTCTCCGGGGCTCTGCACAGCACACGAGGCGGAGGCTCTCTCTGATCCCGGACCAGGAGAACCTGTCACCTGCAGCGTCACGAAACGCCTCTCTCACTCAGCCAAACAGCCAAACAATGCACAGAGCCGAAGAGAATAGCATATATGTTGTTATTATTATTATTGTTATCATTATTATCATCATTATACAGTGCATTGCATCAGTTTCCTCCAGTCTGAAGTGATCATCACACACATAAAAAAAAAACATCCCGATATTTGCTGTGTAAGGACGAGCCTGATCCGCTCCGACAGCCAATGGAATCATCTGAGCCGCGCCACGGTGCGTTTCAGAGCCCATATTTTCATAATCATTAACCCCTTACGTGACGGGGGGAGAATAAAGGAAAGGATTTTCGCTGATTGTTTTTTTTTTTATTTATTTTTGTTTGTTTAGCTCCAGCGGTGACTGGATGGAAACAGCTGCGTCTTTTACGCACGGGTATGGTCATGCATGGTCATGTGGATGAGGTGTGCTGCTGCAGTGTGCTGGCTCAGTCAAGTCCCCCTGTCAGGTCTTATTGTGCAGGAGTCAGGGCTGAGGGGGGGGCTGAAGTCGATGTGAACAATAAACGAGGACCGCTTTAAGAAGATTTCCCCCCGTTAAAGATCATTCCATGAAGCAGTTTGGTGGCACGCGGACGCCTCAGAGGTTCATATGAAATGTGTCTCGTGTGTTTTTTGACACAGTTTGCAGATTGAGCATAAAGGTGCTGACGCTTCATCACGCAGCAGTGTGTGTGTGTGTGTGTGTGTGTGTGTGTGTGTGTGTGTGTGTGTGTGTGTGGAATCAACGTGTTTATCTCTTGGATGCTTTTGTTCGATCACCACGTGGAGTGATGCCGCCTGCCCGCCGTTAAACGCGGTGATACAGCACATCACAGCCCCCCTTTGTCTTCGTTTTGTGCTGATGCGACGCGATGATCGCAGCATCACCCACCATCATCATCATCACCCCTCCACCCCCTCCATCCACCCCCCTCCCCTCCTGCATCCACCTCCTGTTTGTGTGTGTGTGTGTGGACTCGGTGCCGCAGGTGACCAGAGCGTGGACTGGTGGCTCATCATCATCATCATCATCATCGTCACGTTAACGGCGGAGCTGCTGGAGGTGTTCTCTACTCTGACATCGCTCTGCTTCCACAGCACGTGCACGGCGGGCAGCAGCACTCATGCGCAGTTTTTACGCACGGAGCCTTTTGTTCTGTACAGTATAGCCCCCCCTCCCCGCTGCCTCTCTCTCTCTCTCTCCCCCATGCATGGCAATCCCCTGATTATTGTGAGAGGAGGAGGGGGGGTGTCCAAAACTGTAAACCCCACAGTGACTCAGTCAGGCTTAAATGCCGCTCCATCCGATCCGCCAGCTGCCTGTATCGCACCGCCATGGAGTCCAACCCGCTGCATCCGCGCGCATTGTTGTCTTTGTCCATCAGTATGAGGACAGAAAGACAGACAGAGATGACGTTGACAGCTAATTCTTGAACACTATACCTATAAAAAATAATAGTAATAATAAAAATATGGATATATTTTAGAAAATGAGTCATTTTTCATGCATTTGAACATCATAATATCAGTTTAATGGGTCAGTGATTAGCAAACAGTCAGAAGTCTCCAGGTTACATATAGAGATGATCGGATATCGGCTCCGATATTGACTGGATCTGATATTGAAAGAAATGAAGCCATCCAGTTATTTCTTTTTTATTAATATCTAGCTGCTATATTTTATATTACATTTTAAAATATCTGTTTGCAGAGTACTTTAAATGGAAGTGTTGTTTATATCTTTTTGCTGCACTTTATTTGTTAATACATAATATTTAGGGATGTCCGATATTGACTCTTTGCCGATATCCATAACAGATATTTTCCAAATTCTTAATTTCCGATTCCGATATAAACCGATGTGATACAGATATATTCAGGCGTTTTTTTCACTCAAACTAATTTTGAATCACATCACATATCTCCTGTTATACATCACCTACTTTTATTGTGATGCCCCACTAGATGCATTCCACAAATTAACACTGTCTATAAAAAAGGACACTACTTCAATTTATGGAAAAGTGCCATATTTATTGACATTTTGCTTCAAATAACAGACTGGACAATAACACTCTGACCATGCTCATTACAACTAAAACATTGTTGTCCTGCACAACTTTGTACAGCATTTAAAGTAAACACGTGTAGTCTAGGACAGCCTGCTGAAAACTGCTCAGTGCTCTGAGGTACAAAATAAACAACACTTTGAGAATGAGGTAAAGTGCACACATTATGTCATCGCTTCTCATTATCGATGGAAAAACCGATAACGGTATGAACAGATATTACAAAAATAGGCTGATATCTGCCGATATTATTGGCCATCCCTGATAATATTGAGTACATTTATATCTGTGTTAATTTGTTGCCCTTTTTTTAACAAGGCTAAATGTTTATGTCGAGCCGGTTGGGCAGAGGCTCATTCATTCGGTTCATTCATTCAACAGTAGTATCGGATCAGTATCGGGTATCGGCCGATACGCTCAGCCCAGGTATCGGCATCAGATTGGATCAGAAAAAAACTGGATCGGTGCATCTCTAGATAGTGTTATTTATAGTGTTATTTTTCACATCATATCTTTCCTCTGAATGTCAGTAAGCGAGGATATTGAATTATTGCATATTGCACTGAGTGATTGCATCACATTCTTTGAACTCCTTCCCCCTTTCCAACTGTCAAAGCTGCACCTTGAGCGTAACATAAGTGGCGTTGGCTGAGGTTAAAGGGGGGCTGTTGCCCCGACATTAGAAATAGCGAGGGGTTGATGTATGCCCCCACGTGGAACGAGACAAAAAAAACAAGTTCTTCAGGGCAGAGATGCTGCCTCACGTGGTCCTCATCAGGCCGAGAGCCGTGAGAACAGACACAGATAGGTTACCTGGTGCTCCGAACAGATAATACAGTGAGAATAACTAAATGAGATCACTCATAATGTGTGTGTGCATAACAAGGACGGCATTTCTCCGGATGAGTCGAGCTTGGGAAAGTCTCTGTTTTGGGGGATCTCAACATAATGAGTCCCCCAGGGTTCCCAGCCACAGCTGAAATCCCACACGGCAACAGGATCCCTTCATGTGACCCCGCCGCCCCCATCCCTCCCCCCTCCCCTCCATGCTTTTCCGTTCTGAACTGTACCAAAGCCACAGCTCCTCCAGGTTTCCTCCTCTTTGCCCGACGTAATCGTGTTTTCTCTTGCCCAAGTTCCAATCAGCCAATCGGCAGGAGGAGCCGCCTGTGTTCAAAAAGTAACCAAGCACTTATGGGTTAATGATTCATGAAATTGCACTTGGAGTAGGATGTGATGGAGTGATCTGTTTGTGTTCTCGTGGACGGATTTCTTTCCTGAAGACAGTCCCAGCAGCCCCATAAGGTGCTCAAGCTGGATGTTTTGTTTTTCCTCCTATGAAACGCAGCGGGAAGCGGCGGTTTTATAAGAAAAGCAGATCCTCCATAAAGACGCGAACAAAAAAAACGCTGCAAATCCCCACCTTCTCTCACATACTCTGTTTGCTCTCTGCATCATTAAAGGATCGTTTGCATCACTGAGGATATTTGAGTAACCCCCACCAGCTCGGCTCCACATCCAAGCGCCAGTGCCTCGGCCAGGAAAAAAAAGAAGAAAACATGTTCCCATAGCTCTCCCACGTCAGCACAAAGGCATGTTTGACTGGGCTGCTGCCAGTGTGAGGCGTAGATGGAACAGCACTGCTGGGAGAAATCTAAGATCCTGCACTTTACACCGAGGGCTATTGTTTCCCCTCTTTCTCCCTCTCTCTCTCTCTTTCTCTCTCTCTCTGTTGTGATCCCTTCTCTCCGTCGTATCATGGCCGCTCATTCTTCTGGTGCGCTGGCTTTATCTATCGCTCGCCATGTGAAATCAGATTGCGTTATCCCAGCTAGAACCCGGCTCCCCATCAGTCTGCGGTTGCAGAGTCAGTGCCTGTGTCTGTGTGTTTTTGCCGCTCAACAGAGAGAGACGCACTTGCCAAGAAGCTATCAAAATCCAAAAGCACCGCAGGCAAGATTCCTGATTGGTCTGTTTTGGTTTGGAGTTTTTCTGTGCGTTGCCTGTGAGAAATTATCAAGACACGTAAATCACCCCGATGGTTGCGTCAAAGCTATTTGATGAGCTCACAGACTTGTCTCGCTGCCTCGAGCGGAGAGCTTCACCCTCTGAACTCTTGAGTTACTGTAACGCTCTGTACTCTTTCATCCTGTGGTCATCTGTAATGTTACAACAGCGCAAAACATACTGAGCTAATGAAATGATGCACATCTGGTCCTAATAGCTTTGGAATTAAAACACTGGAGGGTTGGTAGAGGAGGGAGGGTGAGGGGGGGGCAGGAGGTTTAGTAGTTACTGAAGCAGTTTTAGAAGAATGAACCGTGTGTAAAGTGGAGTTCAGTGAATGAGGAGAAAACATTTAGCGCAGTGTAATGACCTGTTTGTGTTGGATTAGCGCCGCACTACTACTACTCCTCCTGGGGACCGGAGAGCATTGGCTGGTTCTGTTTAAACTTGCACCCGCCGAGCTGGAGAGAGAGCTCAGAGCACGAGGTGCTGCTGCATGACAGGAGCTGAAGGAGCAGTGAGGTTCTCCTCAGAGCTCAGAGGAAGCCAGACTGGAACACTCCAGGGGGAGACAATGAGTTAAATCTGTTTGATTAATTCATTGATGACAGGATTGTCAAATTGTCTTCGGGTTATGATTAAAACTAGAATTAAAGAAAAAAATTAGATTCCCGAGACTTAAGTTAGGACATTGTTTTAAATTCTTGATTTGACTCCAAATTTTAGTCATGATTCATAGAATTTTCAAAATTTTCAGAATCCTCACTCACATACCAAAATTCTGAAATTAAATTTTGAATTGTTTTTATAGTATTTATTTATTTCAGGAATGAATTTCAAATTTTCTCAGAATATCTACAAAATTGATAGGGAATTAAAGTTTGAGTTTTGTGTTTTCTGACATGATTCTGTAATTTTTCAAAAGTTCTCTCCTCATAATAATTTGAGAAGCTCAAATTTATGTAGCCATACTTTTACTCTAGATTATGTAGAAAAACTATTTTAAATATTAATAATAATAAAAAATAACTAAAGTGCAAAAATTGTAATGTCACTCCTTGATCTCAGAATTTTTAGAATTTACTTGTAGACTTTTGATTTCATTTCTCTTTTATTTTAACAGAAACTTGGTACTGAGTGAAGTTTATCATTCAATGAATTTTGAATTAAAATTTTCATTTTACTGTGAGTTCAAGCTTGAATCTCGTAATTATGAAAACAAACTGAGAGGTCTAATTTTTTTCTAATAATGTAGGCTATTTCAGAAAATCAGTTAAGTTCATGTGAGCATAATCTTGACCCAAATTGTATGAAAATTTGAGAATGAAGGGCCAAAATTTTGTTTTATTACCAGAATTTTTAAGCGTTTTTGTCAAACATTGATCTCAGATTTAAGTTTCACAATTTTGAAAAATTTCACCTAATTTCTTTTCTTGAGATTTTTGACTTTATTCTGATAATTCCGACTTTAATGTAGTCAATCTTTAATTCTTATTGTAGTTATAAAATTCTTAAATGAAATAGATATTTCACATTTTCTTCTCATCAGTTGTATAATTAAGTATAGTCAAAATTTCAATTCAATTGAAATGTACCATAAATCACTCCTTCTGCTTCACCCCTGACTCCTTCACAAGAAATTACTAATCTTCATCATTTTGCATCATCAAATCATCATGTATCATCAAATGTGGAGCAGTGCATTGTGGGATTATTTGTAGATAGTTGTGTACATGCCATGGCCAATACTTTTTAAATTCCATTTTGAAATGTACGAGGGCACAGTGTAGTAGATGGAGTTCTTTTTTTCCTTTTTGTGAATTGTGAGAATTGAATCTTGATTCTCAGATTTCAGAAATTTCACTCAGAATTTTTTTTTCTCAGAATTACTATCAGAGCTCAAAAATGATTTGAATTCATGTGGGCATGATTGTCTTCTGTACACATCAATTGCCAGTTGGACGGTTCAGTTGTGAAATTGCCTCTGGGACACCTACCTTGATAAAAATAGCTATGAAACTTAAGCACGTGTTACGGTTGTTTCTGAGAACGCTCCAGAACGAGCAGAGCTGCATGAAACACACACCTCCATATTTAGTGCTTTCAAGAAGCTGTCTAGATTCCACTGACTTGTGTGTGGTCTTTCTTTTATTCTTCCATGCGTCACAGAATGTGAATGACATGCGCGCTACAGTCTTCTCCCCCTTGAGTCCTCTGAGAAAATGGCAGCCAAAGAGCCATATCAAGTGCTTTTGCTGTGTCTAGATATTCACCTTGGTAACAGTAACAGAGCAATTATCACAGAATCAAGCTAGGCCAGCTCCTCCATATATTCATGTTGGATTTTCTTTGGGTTGCTGAGGTTATTCATTGTAAACACTGTTGTCTGTGTGGTCCCCAGAGCCCAGCCCCCTGCAGCCACCATAGAAATGATATGCATACCATATCAAATTAGAGCAGTTTGCTGTGAAAACGAGGCGGTGTAAACAGAGTCAGTCTCCTGGGTTAGGCCTCCTCTGGTGTTTTGCAGCTCCTCTGTGCATCCTCCTGGGGAACCCTGAAGCACACAGTGGTAGTGGCTCCAATTTAAAGTCCTCCCCTCCCTCGTCTGTCAGCAGTTTTCTCTCCGCAGCCAGCCGACGAGTCACACATCAGGTGGAAGCTCTCACTGGCCAGAGAATGATGACAAGTGCCGGTCTCAAACTGTGCATGCAAACTCAAATATACTCCACCGGTTACACCACATCTGAAATGTTGCAGTGGAAATCCACAAAGGTGTGGAGAGAAGTTCCAGAAAGGAGGAGTAGTAGGGAGTGGAAGTAAGGAAATGGATTACATCATTTTACTGTGTTTTAAAAACCAGCATGTTCTCTGTAACTTTCAGTCAAAAAGCCTGGATCTCTTCTTTCAGCCAAATGAGACCTAACATGCTTAATACATGTGTGAATTCAACTAGTGACAGAATACAGGCTTTGGTTGTTGCTCACAAGCACTCGTGTTTCTAAATATAAAGACGTCTGTGTAAATGACGTTAGAATTAAGAGTGTTAGTTTCGACGCGGTCCCCCCGCCCCCCACCCCTCCACCCCCCGCCTGCACAGGCAGACAATGTGCTTCTTCCTCTGAAGTTTGAGGTCATATCCTTGTATGTGACACTCCTTTGTTCTGCTCGCTGACACTGAAGTGCACGCTGCGACAGTGAAAAGCTTGCCAGTGTTGCCGCGATCGTCACAGTTTCTCTCGCTCTCGCTGAGTTATTACAGTTAAACTCATTCCACTGTGTGTGACAGTCACCACTGTTACATACTGTGCTGCTGAGGAGAAATATTTTTGGCTGTAAAACGACTTGAGTGTTTATGGTTTCTGTTTAGAACCGTAACCCAAACAGATACCAGCATGCAGCAGAGAGGATTGGCTGTCATAGATACTGTGATAAATATGATATCAGAGTTCAGTGGAACTTCACCATTGTCCTAAATATTCTCCAGACTTCATCACTTGATCAAGACCTTGGTTGAAAGTTCCTGAATATGTGATATTCAAACTGTAGGAGCTGTAATTTTTGGATAAAGATAAAATTTGTGACCAAACAGTATCATAATGCTATGTATTGTAATGCTGTGCAGATGCCTGGGCATATAAATTGTGTTCTCCAGAAAACCTGTTTTTTGGTTTAGACCCCAACGAATGTCACATGATCATGACTCTCACTGTTAATGTCAGTGAATTTTTTTTTAAATGATCAATCCCACTACATGATAATCACCACAATCATTAAATCTATCAGAGAAATCGCAATACCATTTTTTGACGTTAATGAGCAGCCTAAATACTAATGAGTGAGTTATTGTATTGGTTTGTTTATTGCAATTTGTGATTGAGTTTTGGTACTTTACTTTGAGAAATACGTTTTTCTATAAGAGCCTTTTTAATGATTTAACAAAAACATCATCAGTAAAAGAACTTAAACTAAATAATATAGGCTCTAAGTTTGCTGTAAAATATATTTGCTTAGACATAACTTTCTTACAGCATATATATATATATATATATATATATATATACACATAAGGGCTGTCAAAGTTAATGTTTTAATAACACATTAATGCAAATGACAGAGGCAGACCATGCTACGGAGTTGATTTTCCCCTGTGTGCCGTCTGACAGGCTTGAGTTTGTCATGTTATGCTTTCAGCATATTTTTGGGACATGCAGCACAATATTTAATTGGTTCAATGATAATAAGAATTCATTTGCATAAAGAAAGCATATGTGTTCACTCTCATATTAATAAGAATATTAAAAATGTAAAAATATCTCTTACATTTAGAACAAATAGAAAATGTGAAATTAATGAAGTAACTCATGACAATCATGCAATTTATCATGTTTCATATTTTGAATTGATTGACATCATATATATATGCACACGCACGCACACACACACACACACACACACACACACACATATATATATATATATATATATATATATATACATATATATGTATCTACTGTATATATTACCAACCCAAAATCACATTTTACCTTCACCAGCAAACGTCATTCTCTGTGTTTTGTGATGAGTCTTACAGATTTCAAATGGCTCTGGAACCACTGGCTGTAATTTAAGCTTTAGTTGTGAGGGTCCAAATGAAGGCAGTTCCCATCTTGCTCGAGGGCTTCATGTTTCCTGCCGAGGTGATTTTGTTTTCGCCCACCTCTCCCTCTGTCCTCCGGGTCGATGAGGAAAAAGTGGCGCTCAGTCAAGCATAGTGGAAGGTATTTCAAACAATCAGCGGGTTCCTGGTACACGGAATGAGATCATTGTTTTACTGAAGGGGGTTGGCGGGGGGTTTGGCTGGGACCCCCGTGGCAGGACGTTGTCCGTCGGCCAGAAGCACTCAGTGATCGCTGTGAACTTGGAGGTGACACCGGCTGTGGCAGAGGTCAGAATTCCTCCCTGGATGGATTTATTTGTCCCGCTTTGCACATCAGAGACCCTCTGCAAAAAACAAAACCCTCCCATTGTGTCTGTGGGGCATGTTAACATGCAGCGCTGACATCGGCGGCTGATGAATGCAGTATAAATAGAAAATAACAAGCGTGCTTCTCTGAGGTCGAGGTAAACAGTGTCAGAGAAGAACTATTGATCATTGAACAGACACAACAATTTGATCTGTTGCTTGATCTCTTGTGAGCTCCCATATCAGAGACGACAATGATAAATGCTCTCGGTTCATGGGCATCATTATCGCGGCATAATCATGAACCTGCTGCTACGCGAGATCATGAACTCGACAGCACACCATTATCTTTAAAGTGACGGTTCACTCAAAGTGCAACCAAACATATTTCTTCACTTAACTCTCCATCCATGCTGATGAGTTTAGTGTGAATTGTCTGTGTCTGAGTTTCTGCTTAAAACCCAACACAGTGAAGTATAGTTGAATGATTGAATGAAGTTATTTTCATATCAAAAAAGTGACATTTTCAAATCACAAAGGACATCTTGCTAGCCGTGGTCTCTATTGGACATGAATTCTGTTAATTTGATAAATTGGTTACATTTCTTTTTCTTCTCTTCTTAACAGGCTGTCTCTTTGGTGTCATACACTCTTTTCTTCTAACAGAAAAACACATTTTGATGTCAGAAAAGACTGACAAGACTATGAGGACTTTTAAGTTTTTCCTCATAGCTTAGCATGTTTCCTGATTGGCATCTAGCTTAATAGTTGTAGTCATGTGAAATATTAAAGAATGGTTGAAATTTGTAAGTCAAACCTTGTAGCATACATTGTAGACCTATAATAGTTTAGGCCAATCACCTTAACAACTTTAAAAGACCCTCAAGATTTGGGAAGATTTTTCTCCCTCTGAAAAGCTAAAGTTAGCTTTAGCAACCAAAGTGCAGAGATGTAAGGCTGTCAGATACATAACTTTTCTGAAGTTATTTACTGCATTTTTTTCATTATTATCAGATGTTGACGGTGTAGCTGTTGTGAAGAAATAATATGCCACTAAAGTAGATTCAAATCTTAATGAAAATAAGTTAAATGGGGTTTTGTTTACTTTAGAAAGCCAGCTCTTTTTTTAACAAATCTGGTCTAAGTGCTAGTAGGCTACCAACATTTGTTTAGTTGTTAGCTGTGATATTAATCAGAAGAATTTAAAAAAAATGCTTAATTTATTCTATAAATGAGTGGACTTTAAATTTTTCTTTTGTTTGTTTCTTTGTTTTACCTAAAAAAAAAAAAAATTCAATATCACATTTCCAGAAAGTGTTCCTATTATTATGAATAATCAACAGAGCGTAACTTGTTCCAGTGAAAAAGTTGACTAAAGTTGATGTGCATGCCCTGACGCCACTCGGGGTAAATGTTCTGGGTGAATCAAATCTCTTAACGACTGCGTGTGTTTTGTGACAATTTCCAGTAAACCGAATCATATCTGCAGTGACGTTGAAGCAGTGGAGTGTAAAACAACAAAGAGCGTTCAGTTCAGTGTGTGGTTTGGTAAAGAAGTGTAGCTGTAAAGGAGTTTGTGTGAGGGAGGAGAGGAGGGTAGTTGGGGTTGAGGGGGCGGTAGAGGGGGGGGCAGGCATCCTGTGAGACCAGCACAGGTGGCTGGGAGGGGAGGGGGCGGGGGGGTTGTAGTGGCGGTGTGGGAGGAGGGGGTAGAAGTTGTGGGCGTGGAA
Source organism: Haemulon aurolineatum (assembly GCA_038406115.1). NCBI lineage: Eukaryota > Metazoa > Chordata > Actinopteri > Lutjaniformes > Haemulidae > Haemulon > Haemulon aurolineatum. Next base: position 2,448,041 of record JBCAUF010000039.1, read on the forward strand.
GTGCAGTAGTGTACCCACTTCCTGCACCGAGCCCCCACGCTGTACTGTAAACCAGTGAGCTTACAACGAGATCAGCAGGATTTGCTGCCAGTGGCTTCCTGCCATTTCACAGCAGGCGGCCATAGGTGGAGATCCTGCCTGCGTGCGCTCTAGTGGCCCGCTGTGCCTCGTACTTTTTCCTCGTGATGTTTTTATTTTCTAATCATGGGGCAAGAAAGGGAACATTAATTCTACAGCGAGAAAAAGCGGCGGATTCTGGGGCATAAAAGCCGCGAGCGTGACGCTTGCGCCCGATGGGTTTTCCATTTGTTGCGCACAGATGTGGAATGGAAAACATGAAAGTCGACAGTGTGTGTTGGGCTAAATCCATGCATACAGCCCTTTCTGTTGGGGGGGAGTAATCTGCAAGTGTCAGACAGGTTTATGCTGATTTCATCCTGTAATTTCAAGTGAATTAGCCCATAAAAACATACTGTAATGCTCGCAGGTCCTCTCAGGGCATGTCCACGTCACACTCTGGGGAATTGACTCCTGGTTGTTCTGTCAGACGAGAACGATGCCATTCAATCTTGGGTAGCATCGATGAAACCCTATGGGCTCTATACATGGATGTGTTAAGTGTTATGTACGCTTGGAATTATGGATATCCAGGCGTACAGTACACATAAAAATACTTGTGTTGTGAGCTCCTGAGCGTCAAGCAAGTTGGTTGGTGAGGTAGAAATGGAAAAAAAAACATGTTTTACTCAGGAACGTAAAGTAAAAAATAGAAAAGTACAACAATCACGCAAACATTTTCATAATGTATACCCACATACGGGCTAGAGAAGCACACTCCAGCCTTTAGTGTGAGACTAATTTCAGACTTCAGTTCACATCAACACGTCAGGCCTTAATAGTATTAATAGATATTAATTAGGCTATTTAGCTAATAGCCCTTAACCATGCAGATCACACTTCAGCATAAATAACTTCTTGAAATAATCATTCTAACTCTAGTTCTAGTTACAGTTTTTATTGATTGCTTTGACGCGTTTGAAGAAACTGGCAGCCTCTCAGTCTTCATGATCACCATCTCAGCAGAGCAAAAGACACCTCTTGCAAATGAGTTAACCCATTGTCATTGGT
>JBCAUF010000039.1:2569503-2579814 GCA_038406115.1 Haemulon aurolineatum
CTATTGTGGTGGTGTATAGAGCCAAAAAAAAGAGAATTGTGTCGATGTCCCAATATATATGGACCTGACTGTACATGGTTACTTAATGTTACTTAATAGTTCTGCTTCACTAACTCTATTTATGACAGATGTAGCTATGTGTTACTTTTCGGACCAAACAACCCCCAAAAACTATATGATAAGCTTTTTGAATACTGTCCATTGTTAGATTGAAATTCGTGATTTTCATCTTATGACGCATTACAAAACCACAAAGTTTAGTTGAGAAACTCAATGTCAATAAATTTTAACAGTTCCACCAAAATTGACTTCCCCTCTTAACGTCCAACATGGCTCCATTTAGATAATACTGGGCTTTTACTCATAAGAGTATTTTTACATAGATATATTTAGAATGACTTTGATTTTACAGCCTGAAATCTCATCAATAATTCTTACAGCATTGCGTGATTACTAGACACTATATTTAGAATGACAATGAAAAATGAAAATCTGGCTGAATAAATTCTAGGATCATCTTGGTTTGCTTCTGTCCTCCACTTCATGCCACTGGCTGCTCTGTGAATGAGTTGCAAATGACACCCCTAGGCACTGGCCTCCATGGTTTGTGGCCCACATTATGAATACTTGCGTCATGCGGCATGTTTAGATATTTATGTTCGTTAACATGTGCTGTCCCTGTCCAATAAAAAACATTTTGTTAATATGCTTATGAAACAAGGAATACAGGTAGACACCGGCATAAATAAATAAAACTTTAATTCACTAAAGAATTCCAGACAATATTCTCAATATTGCATTCCATACTGATTATAAGCAAGAGTGAGTCAAACACAGATAAAAGGTTTCATTTGTATTAACAGAGATAAATGTACTGTCCTGTACATGAAATGGACATGTAAACATTTTAAGAACCTTCAAACATATCACCCCCCCTCCATACACAAATACAACCATTAAAACAAGATCCAAAATCTCACATACAAAATGATAACAAAATGGCTCAATCCGTCCCATAGCCAGAGACTCACTGATGAGTGATTATTCAAGTTGTTTCCAGTGAGAGTCCATTAATTCTAGGAACTAAGAACGCCACTTAGGAGAATTTGAGCTTACTTGCACTGGACCCTGGAATTAACCATGTCCGAAGGCAGTTTTCCTCCACTGTTTTGAGAAAAACACAAGTTCAGGACTAGATGTTAGATCAACTTGACGACTTGCTAAGATTAACATCCTGCAATGTATCGTGTCTGCAAAGGCTGAGGAAGGAGCGAGTGAGGACAAAGTCGTATGTTTCTGTGAGGACCTGACATCAGAAAATGTCTAGCACTCGGCAGTGACTGCAGTGTAGATTCTTAGAAATTAAAAAGTGCATTAAAAACTATAACACTGATAAACCGTTACTCTTACTAAGTGGATGTTCCACCGTTCACATTAATCTTTCTTGTCAGTTGTGCTGAGGAAGAGCCTTTATTGTTGAAATCTTATATTTCACACTTTGAGTTCTTTGTGGACAGTACGGACAGGTATAGTTCAATAACCACACTGGATTTCTGACCTTCTGTCGAAAAACAAAGCTCGGCTAAAACTGCTTCAGACCTCGATGCAAAGAGTAGCCGATGTGGGATCGATCCTGTGACTCGCGAGAACTCGGCCACCCTGTGGTCACTCCTCGGTGCGCCATGACACATGGACAGCAGCCAACATGCCTGTGTTGATGCCGGAGCATGTGTGTGCACACAAGAGCTATTCGCATGAAACGAAAACACACATTCAGAGCGATCAGTCCATCTTCTCCTGCTTCTTAAAGAGCTTCATGAGCTGGTGAAATCTGTGAGCAATCTGAGAAAAGAAAAAATAGTTAGTTATTGTATGCTCCTTCATTACATCCTGCAAAGTCACATCACATGACGCCAACAAAAAGACAACAAGAGATGATCCTACCTGCTCTGATGGCTTATTGAGTTTCTCTGACAAGGCAGAGAAAGTGTCACGTGAAGCACCTTTTGTCTTCAGGGCGATCAGAATAGCTCGATCCTCATCTCTGGAAGAAACAGAGAATATAATTTCCATTTTTTATGTGACCATCAAATTGATACCTGTAAATGCTTTCTAGGGGAGGAGGAGCTGTACAGTACAGAACTAACTACTGACCTTGTCCATGACATCACCACCTCGCCCTTCTTCCTGATGACATTCTTGGCATAGAGACTGTTGGGAGACAGGGGAGGGGAGGATTTGGACTCTCTGCCGTCTTTATTGCAGTTGGACACCGCTTCTTCTGCAGTCTCCTCTTCGACCTTTCTGGACCGCTTGGATTTTGATTTCTCCTGGTGCTTCTTCCGTTTACTACCTTTGCCACAGTTCCCTTGGTCTTTCTCTGGTGTGCTGCTTACATCCGTTTCACCTCTCTCTGAGTCTAGGATCTGTGGTGCCGACGCTGGGCTCCTTTGAGTTGTTCCGGAGCTTTGAGCAGGATGATGTGGACTGTTGTCTTGCGGGCGACAGTGCTGAGCTGTCGTGTCTTCGTCTATTGCATTCTCATCGCCACTGAACAATCTGTTGCATGAAGGCGTAGTTTTAGTCCGATTTTTCGGAGACTTTTGCGGTTTCTGTGAGTCCTCAGAAAAACGATCTTTTGAGGTATTTTGTTGAGTTGAGCTATGCTCTTTTTTGTGGGTGGGATCTTGCGTTAGTGTTATGCTTTCTCCTTGAGTGAGATGGTTATCTGCCCCAGTGGCAGCCTGACAGATCCCAGAGATTTCAGCAAAGTTGGACAGGCTCTTCTCTGATGGTACAGTAGGAGTTGAAAGAGTACATTTCTGTGATTTATCGGACAAAACAGCTTTTGCTTGACTTTGAGCTACAACACCGCCCTCTCTATGTCGATGATCTTCTTCTGTTAGTGTTTGACTTAAGCTGTCGTCAGCAGTGAGCGTGGTATTTGCGCTTGTGGCTTCTTGACGAATCTTCACGATGAAATGGTCGTTGGACTTCTCCATCACTAGTGCCCTCATGGGCAGGTCAGGCTTGAACACAAATGGTGTGGCAAGTTCTTCCGAGGCCACGCTGCTGGAGTCACAGCTGGAGAGGTCTGTGTCCAGGGCCAGGTGGATGTCCTGTTCTGTAGCATCTTCCCCATCCAGCAAGGCGTCCTCACTTATGTGAGCGCTGAGGACGCTGTCTGGCGTGGACATGATATGCATGCTCTGTGGCTGGAGGAAACTGAGGTGGCTGTCCGACTTGAGAGGTGATGGAATGGTGAGGGAGACTGCCAGGTCTTCAGCTAGAAGGGAATACGACTTCTGTGAAGCCATGCTGGACTGCAGGGCTGCTCTATTCTCTGATGGCACCTCTAATAAGCAGCTTTCATCAAATAAAGCTGGATTCAGTGGGATCTGATCTTTGGATCTTTGAGAGGACATCTTGCGGGGTGAAATGCTTGACCACGTTGCAATAAGTTTGGAAGGGGTATCAAATTTCATTGGGGAAAGCAGTTTAGAGGGAGAGTCAAATTTAGTTGGAGTGGTGATGCTGATGAGTCTCTCTCCATCCTTCCGTGGTGTGCCAAGGGACCATGATGTGTTGTCTCCAGTGATGCCGCTGGTTTCTAGTAAGTCAGATCCTTGCAGGAGACACTTGAAGATTTCTCCCATTTGAGTGTCTCTCACCAAGTTGAACGTTAAGCTGGAGGCTTGCTGTTCTGTGAGTAGCTCAAAGTCACTTTTGTCAAGCAAAGACGCTATGTTATTTTTCTCTGGAGTTGAAGAAATTTTTTTCGGGGAAAGGAAGTCGACCACAGTCTTTTTGTTTGGGCAACCTGTCGGATGCGGGTCTTTTTCTACATGTGTGATTCTGATATCTTTGCCCCTGCTTCCAAGGCCTGTCCTGTAAGGCAGCACTGCGCAAGGCTTGATTCGATTCATGTTGGCTGGGACTGAATTTGCTTCATTTTGCTTACATTGTGGCTTGTTTGCAGGGGGCTGTTTACATGCTTTCTCATCTCCACCGGACCTGTTGTCCTCAGCCTGAGCTCTTGGTGACTTGAAAAAGGTCTTCAGAGTTATGGAAATGTCCCTGAACAGATAATCAACTTGGACATCTACAAAGTCCCACAACTTTTGTTTCAGATCGACTGCTTGCTGCTCAAAGATCCGTTTCACAATACCATTATCTGATACTTTGCTAAACACAGATGCAATCAAATTCCTCAGTTTAGATTTCAGCTCTCCTTCCTGATTCGATATTTGATGAAAATGGGCACCATCCACAAACTCTAAAAAGGACTCCTGGAAATTGTCCATCACACCAAAGAAGCTCTTTTTGGGGAAGGTTTTATGGAGCTTCATGTACTTTTTTCGGATCTCAGCACGGACCAACTTGAATGTCTCCATTACTTCCTCTACGGTGGAAAAAGACGCTTTAGTTGCTGTGGGACAAACTGTTTTAAAACGTCTCTTTGGACTTCGTGACGATACACCAGCCGTTTCCTTAGTTTCTTTTGATGCAACACACCTTTCTTTAGATGTTCTCTTTAACACAGTCCTCGGACTTGGTTTATTTTTGACTGGTTGTGCCAACTTCGCCCTCTTGGTTGGAGGACCAGGAGAATCTGCAGCCGTATCATCACTTTCGCTTAAAATTTCCCCCTCCTCCAGTTCAGTCTCAGAGAGACTTGAAGGCAGATCAGATACCTTGTCCACCAGGTTCTGCGTGTCATGGTTTGCTGGAGAACCCGGATATTTATTTTCTTTGTTTACATCCAGCTTCTTTGAGTTGGCATCAACAGCTGTGCTGGAGAACTCTGCAGCGTAGAGAGAAAGAAAAGAAAGTTATTCATTTTCAAGGAATTATGACAGCATTTCAGAATTCTTTTTAAAATAGTTCATTATTATGAGGTCCAGTCTTGTAAATGATCTGTATGTTGTGTTTGACATGTAGTACTCTTAACATGATCAGTGCTATTTGAGACATGCAACAAAACATAAATCTGTTTTCTGGAGAACAAGCTTTGTATGCCAGGACATCGTTGCAGCACCTCATAATGATGTTCATTTGTCACATTTGTCCTTTATTAAAAAAAAAAGCAGCTTCTGCAATTTGAATAGTATGCTAAACCATATTATCATTTGGATAATAATGAGATTAATTGTGCATATGGGACCCAGAAAGGCACCTCCATGTGTGAAAACAGTGAAGTTATGTTTTTTATCTGCTATCCTGACTAAGTCCTGGCCTGATTTAGTTCTGAAGCAGAATTTGTCAAGATAACTGAATTCAACCATTATCAAATGTTGTCCTGCTTAAAAATAAATGAGTGACATAAAAACACCATTAATTAGACACTTGAAGTTGTGATCCTAAGATAACAGGCCTAGAACACTACTAGTGACCACAGCCACTCTCAACTTCTCGATTTATATGCATCAAAGACTTAATCATTAAGCCAACTTTACCTTTTTGAAGGCTCTTGACATGACCTGGCTTGCCATGAACGTGATGGTGACTTCTCTTGGTTATCCGTATTGGGCTTCTCAGTGGGCTTATGGCATCTGGAATCCTCTTCAGGTTGCTCAATGTGCGCATCATGGAGTCCTCATCATGGAGTAACGGCACAGAACTGGAAGGCTCAAAGTGATTCTCCTGATTTTTCCCAGGACTGAAGCTCTTCTTTGGTGTGACTGTGAGGTGTGCGCACTTCGCTGGCAGCGCCGTCTCCTCTGTCGTACTGCTGACTTTAGAGACTGTGATGCAGCCAGTTGAAGAACTTGGTTCGGGTGTGATGTCACTGGTGTCTTCGCTTGCCTGTGTTAAAATGTAAATGGCCTCAGGAAGACTCAGCCCTTCTTGTGGAAGCGATTCCAGGCTTATTGTACTGGATACAGCATCTGCATCTTTAGGACCATTTTGGATATAACGAGCATCTTTCTCGTGAATGGAACTGGAAGCAGGTGGACACATTTCTTGCTGACGGTTCTGAGGTATGATGGTGGTTGAAGTTTGCCAACTTTGGGGGCCAGCTGTGTCAGGAACATCTTCGGCTACAGGATCTTCCGTTGAGGGTGACGCAGCTGCACTTTCTTTGACTGAATGCACAGGGAGGCCTTTTTGTACTGTAGTTTTAGGAGTACTGCACTTGAGTTCTACACTTGAGTCAAGCACACTAGGTTTGGTTATAGCAGTAGTTTGAGTATTACTTCCACCATTTAGTTTTTGTGAAGAATTACTTGTATGTTGTTCAGAAATGCTTCCAGATGTGTCACTGACACCATCTGTGGCCTCCAGAGATCCACATTTTTGTACCTTGCATTCTGAGGCCAGCTTGGTTTTGGCCTCATCATTTTTTGCAATGTCCCCATCTGTTGCTTTTAGAGAACTACTGTCTGGTGATTTTTGTGCGAGAATCGTCAAATTCTCTGCAGTATCTACAGGCTGTCTATGAGATGAGGTAGTTTGGACTGAATGGTTTTCAAGTTTCTGGTCAGCTCCAGGAATTTCACCATGGATTTTATCCTTTTCATCTTTCACATCATCACACCTCCTACGTGTCTTTTCAGAACCTGGAGTTTGGGGGATACCCAGGTGGTGCTCTGCAACATCTTCCAAGCCTCCTTCTAATTCACTGCTGTTTACTTCATCGATGACACACATGTCCTCAACGTCAGGCTGAGAACAATCATCACCTGGTCCGTTTTCAACCCCCTCACCCACTGGCATGATGTTATCCTGGCTGGCATCGAATGGCAGCACTGGCTTCTTTATTGGTGAAAGGGTTAAATTCAATGTTTCCATGAAACACAGTTTCCTGTTTGGACTATTGTCCTCCACAGCACTTTTCTTTGTGGTAGTTGTTTTTTCAGATGATCCCTTTAAGGCCTCTTGAGTCTTTTCTTTTCTCTCCTTGCTACAGACATCCACTTTATTTTGGTCTGATTCCTCTGATCTCTGTTTCCTCGGTTCTTTGCTCATCTCGGACAGAGATATCTTCTTATGCCTTCTAATCATTTCATCTTCATGTCGTCTATCCTCCTTCTTTTGATGATCTTTTGACAGTCTATCCCCTTCCCTGTCTGTGGAGGAATCACTGTAACACTCAGCACGATGGTTTGACAAGGACCTTTTGCGCTCCTTTGAGTCTGAACTTCTGATATGTCTGTCACTAGTCTTGCTTTTTCTATGATCTCGGCTGTGACCCTCTTTAGAGCTGTGAGCTGCACTATGTTCAGAGTCCAGTGTGGACATTTTGGCTTTATCTTGTCTCCGTTCTCGACTTCTCCCTGTCTTGTCATCAGAGGAAGCTGCACTATGTAAAATCTCTGGCAGAGGGCTTTTGACCCTCTCTGATCTGTGGTGCCCCTCAACATTTAGGTGGTTCCTGCTTTTACTTGACCTGGAGTCATGTCTTCGTCCACTGTCTCTGTCTGCTTTGTGAGACCTGTTTTTCTCAGGGTTATGACAGTCCTTGCTGGGATCTGAACCAGTTCTATGTCTCCTATCTGTTGATTCAGATAGTTTTTGACTTTGACACTTTTCCTCCCGGTGCTTGGCCTTATGTTTGTCTGACTCGCAATGTCGGGTTGATGAACAGCTGGAGGATCTGCTGACAGAGTGCGCAGGTGTTTCACAATCTCCTCTTGAGGAACTTCTTGAATGACTGTGAGAAGATGACTTTGAAGCTCTTGTCTCAGTGGTGGTTGAACTTTCGCTTTCCTTCCTGGAAGGTTTGGGAGGCTCCTGTGGAGGATGATCATCCCTGGGGGGCAAAGGTGGTAGAGGTGGAGGAGGAGGTGCAGGACCTGACGGTGGGGGAGGGGGTGCAGGACCTGATAGTGGAGGAGGCGGCAATGGACCAGATGGTGGTCGAAGAGGTGGACGACTGGAGGGTGGTGCAGGAGTAGGATGACTGGAGGATGATGGAGGAGGTGGTCTACTCTTGGGCCTGCCTATGGAGGTCCGACTAGACAAATTTTGATCTCGCAGATTATTAATGTGAGTTTGATGATACTGGCGACCCATCCCTGACCTGGGGAAAGTTTATCAAATTTGATTGGTTAGTATAGATCTAAGCAGTAGATACAGCTTTACAGCTTCTGCACACAAACCCTCCCATGTGTTAACCCACAGCCCTATAGGTTGTTGTGCAACAGATAATACAGTTAGAATGAGCCAGCAGTTCATTTTATTATCAACACTTACTGTTGGTTCAGTCTCTGGATCTCAGCATCTTTTCGAGCCACCTCCTGCCTTGCTGTTTGTAGGAGTACAGAGATGTTCTTCTTGAGACGGTAATTCTCAGTGTTCAACCCCGTATTCTGTTTTGAAAACAAGAGACAGAGAGCACACCATGTCAGTGCAACCATTTTTACTGGAATACCTAAGGCCTCCTCATCAAGCTATTCCAGGATGAGTTCAAGTGGGTGTCCAATACCATTTTTTAGTCAATTTAGTAGCAGATTTGACAAAAAAGGCACACAATGAAATGACACAAAATGGAATATTAGTTCAAAATGGCATATTGTTTTTTTTCCTCTCGATTCTCTGATCAAGAAAATAAATTAAGGAAAACAAAACAAACCTGCATCTCCATCTGCTCCAGTCTCCGACGCAACTCTTTAATTTGGTTTTGAGCTGCTTGGAATCTGGATTTCAGCTGCAACCATAAAAAGAAAAAGACTGTAAGACATGTGATGTTGGACTTCTCCATTTTATCAGATGACCCTTCAAACACAAATCGTTTGTGTAATGCAGAATAACAACAAAGATTCACCCTGTGCTTAACAGCTAATGGTCAGAGGGAATTCTATTGTAACTGCCTTTCACCTCAGTCTGCAAGTCACTCACTACTAAACAAGTTTGCTAAAACTTGCAACTTAAGTTTGGCATTTTCAAAATCCAGCCCCTCATGTGTTGACTTAGCAGGGGTCTTTATGCAGAGGGCTCTGCAAAAAAAACAAATAACTTCTGCTGCCTTCCCGTCAACACACAGCTGTGCTCGCTCACCGGAGCAGCTCCGCTCTCTGCCTGTCTATGGCACTCAGATGGAGCTGTGGGAGGGACATTGAGCAAGACTACAGAGTGGTGACTACAGACATCTCTGCAAAACTCTTGTGGCAGCCTACAGCATCTGTCTGAGGGAAACTGGCTAAATCATGGATTCAATATAGAAGACCCATCACCAGTATGTCAAGAACTTTATTGTTGGTATTCAGTACACGCCTGCCATCTGTGGTTTCCATATGATCGTCTGACATTTTCCCTTCACATCTAACATTCAAGCCACCATGGGCCACCTTGCCTGTAATAAAGCCAACATCTTAAAACTATTTTTATGGGTAAAACATTAGTCTTCGGGGCAAAGTTTAGGGACACTATTTCAACCATGATATGACAAATGTGTACTGATTGAACTAAAAGCTAAACTACAGCAGCCCTTAAGGGAAACGGTGAACATGTACTGTAGCCCCAGTACCTTACTGACATAATCCTGTAGCAACTTACACTCCTACAAATAAATTGTGTTCACCTGTTTGTACCACAACTCAGCATAATAGGCTGGCAATAATGCTGCAGAGCCAAACAGGCACACTGATCTCTGCACACCAACTGCAAACACAGGTTTATATCAAGCCTCACCTTCAGCATCAAAGGTCCAATATAACAGGTCAACAGAAAGGAGAAATGAAGCACAGACCAGGTGGCACCTCACCTCAGTGTACGTTGACTCTCTGCTCTGCTGTTCCTCTGTGACAATTTCTTCATAAAGATCCATTGACTCTTTCACCTGGGAGGCACTTGTCGATGAATGCTCTGTAATAAACCAGAACAAGACCAGAAATAAGATAAAGCATGGTTATAAAGCCTTAATGTTGGACCCACATTCATATGCAATAATACTATTAGTAGTAATAATATTGCAGTGTAGTAAACCAAAATGAACCTATTTCAAAATCAACTTTTACCTGCATTGCTGCTAGAACTGATGTCCAGGCCATCGTATATATCCACAGAGTCTTCATTGACACCATGTACCAAGACTGTAGATATTATACAAGTATCATTAATGTGAGTCATCAAATATGTACGACTATAATCGAACTTAATTTCCACATAAGAGTTAATCAACAATTATAACTGCGTCTGAAATCATTCCCACATTTATGTCCATGTGCTATGACTCGCATTACCTTTTTTGTGCTGTTTGTGTAATTTTTTAAAGGTGCTAAATAGTCCATGAAGTAGGGCTGGGCGATAAAACGATAGCAATATGTATTGATCAATAACGTTTCCTCGATAGCGATATGAAACATGGTC
>JBCAUF010000039.1:2943635-2956045 GCA_038406115.1 Haemulon aurolineatum
CAGATGGATGAAGTCCCACAGGAATACAGGATGTACGTATTCTTAAAGTCAGCAGCCAGAGTATGAAAATGTTAATCATTTAGAAACACTAACTGGTTCCCATGAGGAGAGGAACTAACTTAAACTGATGTTGTTAAAACAACATTTAGCACTGTGTAGTAAGTGTGTATGATACATGACAAAGAAAATATATATATTTTTTACTTAAGTAAGCATCAAGATGAATCTGTCTTTACTATCCTCATATTAGTGCCGTTAAGAATTGTGACTAGCTGTTACATTTTATACCATTCATATTCACATACAATTGTATTGGTTACGTTGAGTGTTATAATAAAGTCTTCAAATATATGCACAAACTAAATCTGCGCTTCCACACATTATTCAGTAGCTTCTCTTCTATGAGCTGCTGCTTTGATTAGCAGTTCATACAAGACTAGAAAAGACTTCTGCTTTTTCATAAACCAAGTACCAAGCAAAACAAACTAGTGATAGACGCGGAATGAACTGGAAACATTTGAAATTACTTACAAACCCATGGACTAGTTCTAACTCATTTATTTTCAATAAATCAATGAAAAACTTCCACAAAATCATTTTCCATTCAGTGTGCATGCAGCAGCTCCAAAGTTTACACCACAAAAGGATTTCCTAAACTGCAGTGTAATCTCACAAAATGGCAAATGATAAAAAAAAAAAAAAAGTCAAACTGGTTGTAAAAAAGCTGTTCATTTAATAGTAAGACTGCTGGTGGCAGTGAGTGATTTCAAACTATATACACAACGCACAATAATCAACATCTTCAAATCACAAACTACACACAACAGTACAATCCATTTCAAAATCTGTAAGTCCCACAGGGATAATTAAGACACCAAAGGCTGATGTCATATTTCAATTTTAAGCAAAATTTTCAAATATTCTTTGACTGATAATCCATAAATAAAAACATGCTATACACCATTCTATAAAAAAGACAAAAAATGTACATACAGTATTGCAGTACAATTCAAAACAACTTGTTTTTTTAAGAACAGGATGTGTAAAAACATTTTATACGTAGGGCACCAGTCTGCAGCAGATTTTACTCATTCTAGTCCTGAGATTCTGCTTTTCAAAAACAAAAAAAACAAGCTAGTCATTTTTTTCTAACACCACTGTGGGCCGCATGTCCTGCAGCTGTTTCAACATAAGGTTGGTGACACCTGAAAAGGCCCCGTCTATAATTACTTTAACCTTCGTGAGTGATTTTGAATTCTGACGGTTGCTGAACCTGACACTGGTGTCTTTGGCGTTCAGACTGGATGTTTTTCGCCACACCTCTGGCACATCAACCTTATTCGTCAGGGGATGTTCACCTTTATTCGACTGTTCCAGGAACTTTATGAAAGACATCTCAAATCCCATTGGTTTGAACGAGGCCAGTGGAGCACTGTGCTCAGTCACCTCCTCCTGGATTACTGCAGGACACGAGGAGTCTGACTCATCGTCCTTGCTGTAAACAATGTCAAGCTTGGTCGTACGTGGAATTTTCTTCCGTTTCACAATTTTTTCGATGAGCTTCCGCGGACGTCCTCGTTTTCGCTTGAGCACCACAGAGCCGTCAGAACTCTCATCATTTGACAATTTGCTGTCAAACAACTCCGCAGGCATCTCTGCTGCGGTCCTTCTGCGTAGGACAGGCTTTGAATATTCATATTCTGCTCCTTCCAGGCCGGGTTCTGCTGCCAACTCATTGTCCGACAGGTCAGAGGTGTTGTCTGACTTGGAATCATCGCTTCTGACAGAGCGGCACTTCTGCCTGGGGACCTTTTTGCAGAATATGAAATGACTCCTTTGCTGTTCTAGGTACTTTTCTGACAGTCCGTGCCCCATGTAATGTTTCAATATGCTCCGCTCCGATTTCATGACTGACTCACAACCTTTGATCATACAGGGGTATTGTAGAGGAAACTTTTTAGTGCACATTGAAGATGCCTCGACTTTAGATTTCAAGGAAGGTTTCCCGTATTTAGTCCAGTGATTGTTTTTTGCCTTGTTGACTTTCTTTGCATCATTTGCCCTCTGTAGGATCTTTTTATTGCTCTCTATGTTTTCCTTCCCATTACTAGTCTTAGTAATTTGGTAATGCAGAGTCTTGGAGCTCTGTTTAATCCCATCTTCTTTTACCCGTTGATTCTTCAGTTTGGGCTCGTACAGCTCCTGGTGCTTTTTCATGGCGTGTCTGAGCAGGTTAGACTTGGTGGCATATGAACGGTCACAGCCTTCAATTTCACACCTGAATGCGCCAATTAATTGTTCGGGTTTGGCTAACTTCATATCTTTGTGCTGTTCTTTAACGTGTCCTATATATTTCCAGAATGCAGTGAAGGATGCTGGGCATCCTTGGTGGCCACAAGCAAACCTGCCCAGTTTGACGCCAGACAACATAGTCCCGACCCTTTCAAAACTGAATTCGTGCAGCTGAAGATAATGCTGCACGAGGTTGTGAACTTCTTGGAAAACTCGGGAGCAGTCTTTGACTTGGCATCTGAATTCAGAAATTCGTGGGGTCTCAGCGTCTGGATCTTCCTCGTCTTGGTCCATTACGTCATCCAGTCCCTCACTCTGGTCCTGCTCTTTGTTCACCTCTAATGCTGACAAGGCGGACTGGTGAACAGCCCTGTAGTGGAGGATCAGATTGTGCTGGATGGCGAAGGCTGCCACACAGCCTTGATGAACGCAGCGATATGGTTTGTACGGACTCATAGCATCATCCGAGCTGGGCTTCTTCTCTTTTGTCTTCTTGGTAATCTCCACGTTTGTCTTAACTATTGCCTGTTGATTGATGGCGGATTGTTTGTTATGAGGTGGAGGCCTATTAGCCGGTGGCATGGCAGACAGAGCTGACACTTTGGGCAAATGGCCTCCTACTTGTTGACCGCTTGCATCTTGAGTGGGCACCTTCGGCAAGTTCTTGTGCTGTCCTTGTGACCACTGCCCTGCTGCAAGAACATCTTTGAGCGTATACGGATGGGTTCTGTTCTCCAGTGATGAATGAGTAGCCATTGTGGTTTGAGCCACCGCAGCTTGGTTTTGAGCGGCAACAGTTTTGGCCTGTTTGCGTTGCAAATCTAGATGTGCAATTTCCTCCGTAGATAATTTGTGAGCTGACTGGTAGTGCATGCGAAGGTTTGAGTTACGAGTAAATGCTTTTTGACATTTTTGACACTTGAAAGGAGCGTATTGGCCATACCTTTTCTTAACCACATTGACCATCTCCAGTGTGTAGTTGTGAGTTTTGGAGAGGTGTCTCCAAAGGGCTTCACCTGACATGGAACTAAATGTACATTTCTCATTCTCACAAGCAAATGGCTTGACCAAGTTAGATGTCACCGGACTACTTAAATTGACCTTTGCAGATCCTGTCTGGGTGTTTGCAGTACTTCCATGCTGTTTCACAGAAGTAGGCATCTGATCACATGTTTCTCTGACCAAGTCGAGCCTTTCAAATGCATTTTGAATTTCTGCCATCCACTGTTGCTGACTAGCTGATAACTGAGTGGGCTCAAGATCTGCATCATTCGCCACGACACCTGTGGGGCTCGGCACCTCCTGCTGAGGGGTAGAGGTGTCTCTGAAACAAGTAAAGCTCTGTGTGTGCAGTAGATGCTCTATTTTGCCAATGGATTCTGGGATGATTACAGAGTTTTCTTGAATGACTTGTCTTTCACTTGCTGCCTCACTCTTTACATCGCAAGACAACTGATGAAGTCCAGAATTATTAAAGGGACTGCACAATGGGCCAAAAGACATGGGATTCTTTGCATTGGGATTAGGGTCAGTGTTGCTTGAATGACATGAACTGTTCCTACGTTGAAAATCACCGGCCAAAATCTGTTCCCGTAGTCTCTTTTTAATAGCTTGCTCAGTTGTCTTCCTTTGTGCCTCAGACTGTTTGCCACTTGCTGCTGGACTGAGCTGACTATCAGGTAACAGTGTTTGCGTCACTGGGTTGGAATCTGTATCTGGTGTCTGAATGGTTGTCTCAGAGTGATACCCCTCAGATTGATGCCTTTCACTGTGATTTGTGGGAACATTTCCGGGAACAGGAGTGGAAGGGTTTTCTGTGAGAATTTGAGAGAGGAGTGGGTCTGAGAACTCACTTCTAGAAAATGTATCAACACCTGGCTGAGTATAATTGGCTGTACTGTACGAGCCGTCCTCTCGCTTCATCTGGACATTTTCTGTATGCTGGATGACCGAGCTCCCTGGCAAACGTTCACCTGCTCCATAGGGAACACAGTGGTTTTGGAACATTGTCTGGGGACCGGGCACGTGGACAAAAAGATCTGTCATGTTGGATTCAGCCATTATTTGTTTAAGAATGTCCTCATTGGACTCGCCATTCCCATACACTGGCAAATTATCTTGTGGGTAATTAGGAGGGGGGTAATCTTTTGTGGCTGTTGAACCATTTGTGACCGCCTGATGGGGTTTGTCCTGATAAACAGCAGAGGGGTTAAAGGACAACTGTGGCTGAGCAGTACCAACGGTTTGCTCTGAATTGAGAAGGTCAAGAAAAGATGCTGGCAGATCTGTGTTCAGTTCTGACTCATCATATGGTTTACAGATTGCACGCTTAGACAAATGGCCTCCAAGGGATTTTGGACTATTAAATTGTCTGAAACACCTGCAACAAACAAATTTGCCATCTCTAACAATAGCTGGCCATTTGGTCCTCTTGTTTCTTTTGGCCCTCTTTTGATTTTCAGAACAATTTTCAGAGATGGCTGGGCCATTTTGCATTTGGCTGGTACCATTTTTTTGAACGGCGATGTCTGCAGAGGGAAACATGGACTGCACTTGATTTTGCATTGATTTTGTTTTTTCTGGGGCTCCGGAACCAGAGACTAAACTGCTTTGCATTTGTGATGCATATGGTGGAAGAGGGTTTGTCGCTTGTTGTGACACTTCCTTAGGACCAGCCATGTATGAGGGCAAAAGTGACTGGGCCCCATTTTCCATAAGTGCTGAATGCAAAGACTCTGCTGGTCTGTTCAGTGCTGATCCCATCATGGAGCAAGATGGAACACCAAGTGGCAGGGGAGCTTTAGCAGAATCGACTTGTGGCATCACTTGCATGTTAGACGGATAGACTTGAGAAGTTCCACAGGTTTGAATTTGCTCACTTCCAGGGGGTGAGTGCCAACTTTGACTACCTGAATTTGTGTCACTTCCCAGCTGGGAGAGAACAATGGGATTTAAAACATTTTCCATCACAAGTGAAGCATTCTGGTTATGGGC
Source organism: Haemulon aurolineatum (assembly GCA_038406115.1). NCBI lineage: Eukaryota > Metazoa > Chordata > Actinopteri > Lutjaniformes > Haemulidae > Haemulon > Haemulon aurolineatum. Next base: position 2,948,922 of record JBCAUF010000039.1, read on the forward strand.
AGATGGGGGATGGGAATGTGGGGTATACTTTGTGCTTGTGCCCATGTTAGTATAAGGAGGTGATTGGATGACATTCTGTCTCTGAACTACATGAACTGGTACTCTGTTGCCCTGCTGGTTCTGAAGTGGGAGGACTGAACTGGGGTGTCCAGCAGACGTTGGGCTCGGTGCTGGAGCGTAGGAGGTCTTGATTTTAGTTCGAGCAACTTTCCACTGCTCGTAGAAATCCGGGTGAACCGTTTTCATGTGCTTGGTAACGCTTCTGTGGGAGCTGTAGTGCCTTGTGCATGTTTCAAATGCACAGTGAAATCGCTCTCTCTGTCCTGGATGGGGACACGTGCTGGCCGAGGACGTCACAGAGTTCTCTGGTCGGTTCCCAGTTAGTGGCTGTGGGGTTACTGTTGGAGGAAGTGGTTGTGACATTGCTGGCTCTATGGCATTCTGGAGTGCTGCTACTGCTGACAGGTTGCTACTACACATTGGCCCTTGCTGCCCTGGCAATGGCAAGTTGCAGTCAGTGTTGTAACTCATTGATCCAGTATTTGCATTACTGAGGAACATCTGTGGTTGACCTGCTGACACATTTGTATTATAGTCATGTGACACGTTACCTAAATTAGCTTCAAATGGAGGTATTGTTTGATTCTGCTGCGGTGGTCTCATATAATTGAAAGAATGACCACCTGGGCCATCACTGTGTCTATTAGTATCAGACAAGTCAGAGCTGACAGGCTGGATCACAGAATTATTTATCTGTGGCTGACTGGTGGTGAAAGGCGTATTTTGTGGTTCTTGTTTGACTCTGTATCGTCCTAAAGTCTCCACAGGTGCGTGTGATGATTTCAGCAAACTCTCAATGGACACAGGCAGTTGTCCGTGATCTGGATGTACAGCACTTTCCGTGTTCCAGGGTTCTTGGGAATTCTCTTGTTTAAGTGGAGTGGGAGTGCAAAGCATTTGTTCAATGAGTGACGGGCCAGGCTGCACGTTTTGAGAGATCTGGTCAGAAGTCGGGCGTTCTTCCTCTTGTTCCTCTTGACTGGCGTGCTTCTCCAGGTGCAAATCCAGCTGCTGTTGTGAATGGAACACTTTTTCACAGTCCACAACTTTACAAGTGAAAGTTTTATAATGTTGTGCCTCGTGGTCGTACAGTTTGAAGGCCTCATTGAAAATCTTTCCACAATTTGGGAACATGCATCTGGCCTTAAAAACCGAATGCGATTTCCTGTGTATAAGGAGCTCAGTGTTAGACAGGAAACTTGCCTTGCAGTTCAGCTGTATGCAGATGTAAGGCCTTACACCACAGTGGACCTGTAAATGGTCATTAAGATGAGTGACATTAAGAAAGTGGCGGCGGCAGTATTGGCAAACAACCTTTTTGCTCTGCATTTCGAGGAAAGTCCTAGCTTCCTCATTGTCCCCGTGAGCTTTAACATGCGCAACAAGATTTTTGAAAAATTTAAAGCTCCTTCTACATTTTCCAACAGGGCACACATTGTCCATACTACTGTCCGTACTACAGCTAGCCACTTTGGCCTGAACATTATGCATTAACCCACCATTTCCGAGGGAATCAGCTTTATCCTTAAGTTCATTTTCTGTTTTTGCCTTCAATGCTGCAATCACTGGGGCAGCTGTTTTAGGATCAGCCAATTTCTTGTTTGTTTTCATAGCAGTCAGCCTTTCCTTGCATGACTGTTTTACATGTGATGCTACATGTGGAATCAATGTTTCTTTTGAGGTAAAGGTTTGAGTACATATTGGGCAGCTGTATACTCCATCGCTCAGATGAGTCTGTGCATGGCGTACAATCCTGTGGCCAAGAAACTCTTTGTCACACAGCACACAGTACTGCATATATGCCTGCCAGTTTCGGAACCTGGCAGATATGAAACCCTTTTCTCTCAGTTTTTTCATTTCTCTGTTTTTCTGTCTCTTGTCAGTCACATCTTTTAGTTCATACGTGCCACTGACTAAGTGGTCTGGAATATTCCTACAACCGTCCGGACTGAGGACGTCTTCCTCTTCTTCGGGGTCCTCAGTATCATTCAACAAGTCAATGGATGACACTATTGAAGCCTCTTCACCCATTAGTGCGAGACAATGACGCTTGAGCGTTTTCCAGTCCCAGAACTCCGGGTCAAAAGGCCACTGGGTTTTAAAAACCAGCAGGAGCTCGCAGCGTAATGAGTTGGGAACAGGCATACTTTCCTCCTCAAGTTTTTGATCTGGTTCATTGTAAAGAGTCTCCACAGCATAGTAAGAATCCACCGTGGGCTCCAAGAGGAACTCTGTCAGCTGGCAGGCTCGTTTAACTTCCAGGTCACTGGGAAGCAAACAGGAAATAGTTTTACACACAGTGGCCTTTGAGCTTCCATCATCTGATTCCATCCGCAGAGCCCGTATGCACATTTCAATGCACGCTGGCAGTCCAACGCTGTCAATCTATGAAAAAGAGGAATAAAAAAGAATAATTTAAAGCTGCAAAACACATGGAATACAACATCTTTTTTTAGACAAAATAATTTAAATAAATTGGAACCAATCCATAATTCCAATAATCTGTTAGCTATAAAAAATGAATTCAATTCTGCTATATAAAGGCAACATATCTGCTAGAAAGTGCCAGGACCCCAGACCCATCGACTTATATGTAGAACTTCCTTGTCATCCAGTTTAAATCCACAGACTCAGTATGTTCCAAATACTTAACATATCATTGAATGATATGTCATACACAAAATATGGCTAATTACACTTTCATTTCACTTCAGCTTTTTAGACACATTGCTTATGACCAATGTAAGCAGTCTGAAACCTGATAGTTTACTGACCTCTGACTGGATGACTTTGATAAGGAACAGGATGTGGAACACAGTCTTGGAAAGTAAGGACATCTGGCGGCATCTGTTCAGGAAGGCCTGCTCTGATGGTTCCAAGCGCTTCAGCAGCTTGCTCCAAAACAAGGTGAGCTCCCTGGTTTGGAAAAAAGGAAATTCATTGTCCTTTCAATATCTATTGATCCATCTAATGCTGACCAACAGCCTCTCAGTATTACCTGTTTAATGACAACAGACAACACACATTGGCATGGTCACTGAAGACCTTTATCAACCAAGGAAACTAAGTGAGCATTAAAAGACTACATGCCAATGTGCTGTTGGTTCATTTGGACTAAATGACCATATGCAGACAAACTCTGCATTAAACTTAAACATAATTGCTGTTTGAGAATGATGTTCCTTCACTTTGTGCTTTTGAAGTAAGATGTGATGCCACACTACTTATGACACTGTCAATTTATACAAATAACAAGTAGTAATACTATTTGTTGGATGAACACACAGCCTCTCCCTCCTTAGAACAAGGAAACCCTACACAGATGCATCCATTGGGGTGGTTTTGTGTTTCCTTACCAAGCACAATATGCATCTCCTTGGAGAAGCTGTCGGGTCAGGAAGGCCGAGCATAAGCTAAAGGCTGCCCTCTCGTCTCCATCTGACTCCAAGTTGCAGATCATCTCTAACGCATCGCGGCAGTCCTCCTTTGAAAGCTGCACAAAGAGAGGACATGTACACAGACGATCAGTTTGATAGACACATGCATGGATACAAGGATTCTATACATGCACTGTCACTAGATACTACTTGAGCGCCATCATCTCAAACTAGTACAATCAGACGTATTGACCACACCTCCCCCAAAACCACAAACAGCTGTTACACTGCTCTCCTCAAAGCCACCAGACTCCATTGACAAAACCACTTAATTCAAACTCGACTGGAACAAAATCAAACTTACCAAGACTGTCTTTAAATAATCTATTTAAGATAAGATATTCCTTCATTAGTCCCACAAGAGGCAAATTCACAGTGTTTGTAAATAGCAATAGTTAAAATTCAACTTGAGCAAAACATGTATGGCTATCGCAGGGCTTTCAAAGTGATGGCTGACCGCCGGCGGTGGAGGTGGGAGAAGAGCCAAAGGCAGAGTCAGAGGTTCTGGAGGAATTAACACAACACAGATTTAGTAGCTCTTAAATACATTTACTGTATTGCCCTCTGGTGCTCTGAAGCAAACGGTACAGGGAGGTCTTTCACTGCAATACCATGAGTGGTAAAAACAGTTCAGTGGAAAAGCGAATACCAGGAATGAGCCTGTGGAACAAATCCAGGTCTGGTACAAACTGACTGTATCGTAAAATGTTCTGTACTAAATGTAGAAGAGCAAGAAGGATGGCTATTTGGACCATGTTATAATATTATCTTTCTTTTCTCTGCCCCAAATATACAGCTCAAGAAAATAAAGGAAACATTTAAACAACACAATGTAACTCCAAGTCAGTCACACTTCTGTTAACTCAATCTGTCCACATAAGAAGCAGCACTGATAGTTTTTGTGTGATTTTGTTGTCAACACATTCAATTATGTAAAGAAAGTATTTAATAAGAACATTTCATTCATTCAGGTCTTGGATGTGTTATTTTAGTGTTCCTTTTATTTTTTGAGCAGTATATATATATATATATATACACACACACACACACACACACATAATCATGTTGGGCAAATACAAAAAAAAAATTATAACATTAGATTTTAGATTTGAGGAAAGTGACTACTTCTGCTTATGTGATTACCCCATTGTTCCACAGGGTGGAGCTGCGAGGAGAGACATACAGAGATAAAGCCGAGGCCTGGAGTACACACAGCAATAAAGGCTGCTTTGGGCAATAATGTTGTGTTCTGTGTTGTGTCCCCTGTATGTTAAGTTGTCTGTAACTTTGTGTTTTGTTGTTGCCTACCCGGAACTGGTCTCTCTTGTAAATGAGACCCTGGGTCTCAATGAGATTATACCTGTATAAATAAAGGTTAATAAATAAATAAAAAATAAACAAATGGACTGATCTCTATAGTGCCTTTCCAGTCTTTGCAACCACTCAAAGTGCAAAGTCAGCATTCATTCATTCACACACACTCTAACAGACTGGTGGACGAGGCTATCGTACAATGTGAAACCTGCTCATCAGAGTGTCCTTCACATACTGGTGGCTATGCCACCGGGAGTAAGTGGGGGGTTCAGTATCTTGCCCATGGACACCCGGGCACCTCCGACTGCAGGGGCCGGGGATGGAGCTGCCGACCTTCTAGTTGGTGAACGTCAAGCTCTACCTCCTGAACGACGGCCGTGAGAAAGTCACACCGAGGAAACCCCCTGACTCGTCAGATAGCTTGCTTGGTATGTGGAACCACAGAATGCAGCTGGGGAACACTTGCACATCTCCAAGGAGCTTAAAGTCCTCTTTCACCAGGAGGTCACAAACTGCTGTGTCGTCAGTGAACTGATTAGTGACGAGTTCATCATCCAAAATATTGATGCCATGAATATCATCAGTCTTGATAAGCACAGCCAATCATGTGCTGCTAAAATAAACAACAAGGCAAATACCAGACAACCCTGCCTAATGCCTTTTAAGAGCTAGAAACAAGTTGTTGAACCCGTTTAAGGAAACACAGCTGCTGCTGTCACTGCCAAACATTCTGACTGCATTACAGAGAACCAACCAAAACAGTTCTTATGCTTTAAACATAAAGGTATGATCAAGGAGAAAAGGACCATTAACATTTGTAAATTAACATATCAGGACCTCTGGTGTATTGACTACAAAGATGAATATGTCTACCTTTAATTAACAGTATATTGGTCTTTCCCAATCAATCATTTTAACTGCTCATATTAGTGAATTGAAACTCTTACCTCGTCCATCAGCTGATCCCGTTCTGAGGTAGCACAGAGGCAGACGAGGTACATTTGCTTGAAAGGTCCTTTCCCCTGGAAGGTGGCACACTGACAGCATGTCTTTGCCAGCAGCGCGGCCTTGCCCAGCTGATTCTCCTTCATCAGCTGCTTCACCCTCATCTCCAGCAGGACCAGCCCCTCCTGCACCAGGAACTCCTCAACTGTAAAACAGCGGGAATATTGATTATGACATTTATTATCATTGTATACATTCTGTTTTAAACGGTGCATCCGGCGAAATGCTTGACCGTATCTTATTTTCGGACACGCTCGATCAAATCACATCTCTTTTTTTTTTTTTTATCATTGGCTAGTGACACCTCACGGGAGAGCGAGGGTTGAACCAAGGGCACTGCAGTCAGACTCAGCCTTTGTACGTGCTGCAGGTGCTCTACCAGGTGAGCCACCGCGACGTCAAATGACATTTCACTGCAACAAGCCGTAAAACTAAAGCTGGATTACATACCTCTGATCAGCGATGCTGTATCCTTTCAAGCCTTTTAACTGCTCTCTCGTATTGAGACAAAGAGCTGAGCAGAATCTGACTGTTTCACTTACGGGCAACTCAAACTTCACCCAAAACGGGACCGGAGTTAGCCTACGCTTCCTGAACATGTGCCCTCAAGCCTCGTCTAGGAAGACGATTTCCAAGAGAGGTTTCACGATGAGTCAGCTACACTTCAGACCCAACAGTACTACAGCAGAGCATCTGAAATGCATCAGTGTTCAAGTGCAGATATGAATGGTGGCATAAAAAGCTATATTAATTCAAGAAGAGTATGAAAAGCTTCTCAGTTCGATGCAGTAATAATGCTAAGCCACTATGCTCCATATGCCTCCCTGCCTTCATTTTTAGTGTTATTTCTGGAAAATAACAATAATTAAAGGTCCCATATGATACTGCTTTTAAGCAATTTCATACTGAGGTCCAACAAAATAAGCATTATGCTTCAGCCTGTGCCTTTTCAGTCACAAACATGTTGATTAGTTTTGTAGCTATTATGTGTAGCCTATGTGATGTGACTGAATAAAGATTTCAACTTCTTCAGCAACACTGTATTCTAAATGTATTGCCTCAAACTGATCCGTGGTCCTGAATTTCAGCTGTCTAAAAGTCATTGAAGTGAGCTCTACTGAGAAAAGGCTGTTTCTGTGCCTGCGCCTTTAAATGCTAATGAGCTCTGTCTGTCAAGGAGAGGAATGCTGCTTCCGCTAGTGGTAGCATGTGCTAATGTTTACGCTGGATGCACCACTATGGCTATATGGAGCGTTTTCACACAGAGGATCCTTTCGTTACATCACTAAAGGAGCTGAATCTGAACAG
>JBCAUF010000039.1:3040063-3050686 GCA_038406115.1 Haemulon aurolineatum
GTCCAAAAAGTGCAATTTCTCACTTTTTGTTAGCTGTTTGTGAAATTAAACGTTCGCTCACATTCTGTGCATCTCCTCGGGGCTAAGCCCCCCTGTCCTTAAAACCTAGTGACGCCCCTGGCGGCGACTCGACATGCGTGTTGACAACACTTTTGGCGCACTGTTCAAACTGTCCGGTACCAATGTGTTACAAATTCAGCCCCAAGTCATGCCCCATCAAAGTATGCAGGACACTTTGAGCGACGCAAGGATTAGGGTCAGGGACTGTCATCCCAAGGATAGGCTCACCTCAGATGACTGCAATACAACTTCAGCTTACAGTATATTTAACTGACAAGAGCCTCTAATAGCCATGCTGATTCTGACTCATGTCTGTCAGGAGTCAAGACAAAGTAGAATTACTCCAGAGCGACAAAACCTGAAGCTGAAGATGTGTCATTGGAGCCTACTTTTAGCATCCTGTCTCCTTCTATGAGAGTCAGTGCTGGTTCCTTAACCTTTTTGACCACTTTGGTGCAGTCTCTCCTTAAGCCTATCCTTAAAGCAGATCATAAAACTCTAATAGGAACCATTTTTATAATGGTGAGTATCCTATTTGGAAGGAACTTGCAAATAATGTCATCCTGCAGACTGGGGCATTAGAATAGAAAACACTAATATGGATCATTTGAAAAGCAACGAGAGCCAGTACGTTTTGCCATTTTGTTTGAAGGACCTTTTGAATTCAGGGGAAAGTATGGATACCATGTTAATTTGCACATTGTGGCTGGCCAATTTCTGCTCCATTCTCTACCAAAAAACACACTCATCTGACATGCAACAAAGATCATAGACGAGTCCAGAACAGCATACATCCCAACCTCAGTGTTTGCCTTATCCCAATTAGTCACCACAGCTCAAACAAAAGAGGCTGTTTTTCAATAAAAAAGTTCTTCTTCTCCAACAACTTGTGCTACAGTTCATTACACCATTATAATTGGCTGCCTGGGATCGGGAGTGAAATTCTTTAGCCTGGTGATGCTTTCGCTGTGCGCTGCTTGTTCCTGTGTCTGGGTCTAATTGATTTCAGGTTGTCTGCATAGACTGGTTAATTCATTTTAATTCATAGGAATACAGCCCAAGTCCAGAGAAACCTATGCCCATGCTTATCACAGCGAGATAAAAGTTTCCCCCCCACCCCTTCAGGCTGCAAAAGGCAATTTGTCGAGTGGCCTGCTTAGCTCCCGATGATGGCGTGAGGCCATAGCATTAATCAGAGGGAGAGCGGGGGAGAGGAGAGACGAAGAAGGAGATGGGCTCTTGGCTTATGCTTTTTTAAGCTTTTGCGAGAGATTTGTCACTTACAGTTTTAATATTCTACATATTTTCTAAGTTCAAAGAAAGAGCTGACAAAACAAATAAATCATTACTCCAGGCTGCATCTCTACTGTCCACAAGCATTAAACCATTTCACGGCTCTGGATTCTCATTTTTTCCAGCCGCAAAGACTCGCAGGAACATTATTCATTATCTCTATTGATTTCTTAAGGCTTTTTTCTCTGGACAAATACAGACAAGGTCATGCCAAATGGCCTCCTGCTCCATTGACTCAGCCTAAACAATGTGGTGCTGCTGGGAAATTTGAATATGCTTAGATAATCAAAAAATTTTAATGGCCTCTCACTGGCTGATCCTCACTCTTAGACTGCGCGGCTGTACTGTGGTGGATTAAATGGGCTGTGACATTTTTTTTCTGTGTCTGTCTATACCCTTCAATATTTCCTGGTTGCAGTAAAACATCCCCGCCGTCACACTGTAACGGCTGAATGCATTAGGAAGAGTGAGTTGGGCTGAAAATGGTGCCACCCTAGACCCATGGTTTGTGATGATATAACTCTGATAACAGCATAGTTCATATTTTCTTCTGACATAAAAGGTGATGACTGAAACAACATTTATTACAGTGATCTTAGATGGTGCTACAAAACGCACATCTCACTCACACTCTATCTCTCTCTCTCTCTCTCTCTCTGCGTGTTTCACCTTGTGCTGCAGCTGTCATTGCTTTAATCTGACAGCACTCGGTTCAGATGTAGTGTTGCAGGGGTTATGGAAATGCTACCAGGTCCGCCCTTGTAAGAGACAACCATTGCGTAAAAGTGACTTCTACATTTTATATTCATTCTACACGTATGCTTTCTTTATGTATATTTGATTGTGCTGTCTTGTATGCTAACATAGCCTGAGGGAAACAGACCCTTAAGTGCAGTTCAGACCAGTGGCCCGTATCATAAAGTGAGTTCAGCATACCCCGGATCTCTTTTGGTGATTGAGCTTTTAATATGTACATTCTCTATGTGTTTTATATTGTTTTCTGTTTGCTGTTTTTAACTGAATTTTTATGTGTCCCTATTTTACTGTAATGTAAAGTGTCTTTGAGCTTCTGGAAAAGCGCTTACAAATAAAATGTATTATTATTACTAACCCGGACAACCGCTAGTCTTGCTAAACAGTATCATGAAGCAGGTTATCAACTTGATGAGTTAACCCAGGGTTTCCTTCAGCATGTTCACATGAAAGAGGCGGAGCTTGCTGCATTTGGCCAATCAGAAACATGAACAAGTCCACCGGCATGAGAGCGTCATATTTTAGAAGAGAAGAGCAAACTATGACATTAGAAAAATACAAAGAATTTAGACACATGAACCAGCCGAAATCAACATCTACAGCTCCAACTGATATTATTGGATAACTAACTGATACCTCTGCAGAGATATTAAAAAGAATCAGTGTGATGAAGAGTCTCATCAGTAAATCAAAGTCCTTTAAACAGACAATCTCTCTTTATTCTTATAATATCACAGCTCATCATTAGAGCATCTGACTATAATTACATTCATGTTATACATAAAGTGTATGTGTATATTGTGTTTTCTTATGACATTTGTGATCATTTTGCCATATTTCAGTTGCAGCCCGGTGGAGTCTGACGGAGCTATAGCTCAAAAATTAAACATAATTCAAAGAGATAAGTCGACTCACTTTAAAGCAGCAAGTACAGTTTTAGTGTTTCAATCTCTGATTTGAGGATACAAAAGTTCAATGAAATTACTCCTGCAGACAAAAAAGAAAAAAATAATTAAATCATCAGTGAAAAAGTGATTGTTTGTCAAAAATCATCTGTCCTCACAGATCTACATTAATTTACCTGCTGCTCTGATTATAACTTGTCCAATTCTTTTAAAACTTTAAATATATTTATATATGTATTTTTTTTAAATCACTTTTTGACACATTATTTGTCCATCAGAGACCTTCATTGATCCGTGCACCGAGATACACGGTCTGGTTGTGACGTCAGCGCCATTAAATATTCAGAATTATCAGCACAGCTGGGTGAAGACGTCTAAAGAGACCTGATTGGTCGGGAGGCGGAGCCTTTATAGACACTGGTCTCTGATCTTGAACATAACGTGCTCTGGTGCAGGTTAGCCATTCAGCATAAGTTACCATGGTGATTTCCCTCGGTAAGAAGTGAACCAGCTTCACGATATGGAAAACCCAGAGTTAACCCTGAAGTAACCTCGATAAGCACTAATCCTGCTTCATGATACGGGCCACAGAGCTTGGCAGTCAACCCTGGTGAGATAAACAAAACCACGCTGCAGTATTTTATTTCATGTGTGATGTGTGTGTTCTTTGTGTTCCACCTTTTTAAAACTATTTCTGTCACTCTTTCTGTACACCTGATATGTCGGCCTTCTCTAAGTGATTCAGTGAAGTGAGCGTGAGCTCTGCTGTGCTTTCATGTCTGATGACAAACCTCTCCTTCTGGGGCTTTCAGCCGTATTTCATCAGAGGATAAGGGTTTGCTGACATTGAAGCAGTCAACGCGCTCAGTCACGAAGAGCTTGAACATCTCTGGAAAAAGCTAGTAAGAGGACACTGAGCTGCGATTGATTTGTCAACTGCTGTTTTTGAGAATGATCTTCTAAACACAAAATGGTGAGTGTCTGAACTTTTATGTCAGTTTAAGACATGGGAGTTCACCTTCAGAGCATTCTAGGAATTTCATTGTTGCCAAAGTGCAATGGATTTGATGATTTGGTCAGTGAAGCACTCTGATGAAGAGAGATGGCTCATAATAAGCTTGCCTCCACACATGCTCTCTACAACTGACACCATTAAGACAAAGGAAACTCCTATTACATTTTTTGCGAACATTGCCTTGCTCCCGGTGACCTAAACATCTACAAAGGAAGCTTGACATTTCAAAATGACCTGGTGTGGTCGCGCTGTTCTGCAAGCTGTGATCACCGCACTACAGTGTGTTTACCAGTTTAAAGGCCATGAATCCAGGCTTTTCAGCTCAGTAATGGTGGCCTATGGAGCTTGCTTTCAGTCTTACATCTCTATAAAACTGGAGTGTAGGCATTAAAACCCCATGACATGTGACACTTTAGCCATTATGTGGTTAATTATTGTTCTGCAAACGTGTTTTTACTGAATTGTGCTGAAATATCACCGACAGGCTGCAGCTGACCTGGAACGTCCATTAAGAAAGCCACGGAAAGAACCATTATCGCCATCAGCCTGGTCGTGGTCTCTCAGCTAAGCATGCAAATCAGCTGCTCATGAGCAGGAATTAGGTGGCTCTTTTCTGCATCTTACTCAGAGCTGGGTAGTAATGGGATATTTTGGGTGTACTTAAGAAATGTTTTTGAGCAAATTGTACTTCTAAGAATAGATTGAATACACTTCCATTTTACTTTTACTCACTATCCACATTTTTTGAGAAGAATCCAATCAAATCTGTTGACGTAGCCTCACCCCTTCAGGACTCTGAGTAAAGGGTGAAGTTACAACAAGATTCAGATGAAATGGCCGCCAGTATGCATCTGTACTTTGGTATAGTAATGAGCACAGACTATTTAGTATAGTCTAATTATTATCAATGCCTGCCTCTGTTTTTTTTCCACTATCCACTTTGGTAACAATGTGAATTTCCTTGTTGTGGGACAATAAAATCTAGTCTAGTCTATCTAGTCTGAAGTCTGAAGAGGTCAACACTCCAGCAACACTACTTCTCTGCTGTAGTATAAAGAATCTTTTACATGTCTATTGTCGGATCGACACGTTTCTGCTTGTGGCCTTCATCAGGGTCATCATAATACACATTACAAAGAACATTTTTTGTAATATACATATTTCATTCAAAAAAAAAAAGTTCTGCTTCATACCCAATCATATACATCCATATAAATATCAGCCAATGGGCTGACTTAACATAATGAACTGTTTATATGGTCATTATGTGGCAGAGAAGTCAGGGGAGGTTCCAGTAAAGGACAAGGGTGACACCATATTTAGTCCATTAAGAGGAGCGCACCTAAAGGACACCACTAAAGCGTGAACAGAGGAGGCTCTGACCCAAAATGTGTCTATTTAATGTGGCATACTTCAAAAACATTTAACCACTATTACTAGTCTATTCTTCAAAATGTAAAAGCTAAGACAGAATATGGCAAAAAGATAAAGTGGAAAAAGATCAATAAAAGAAGACAAGAGCAATAAGATACATTATAAAACCACATAAATAATATTCAAGAACTCATGAAACACCACCATAAAAACTTATTAATTGAGAAGTCATGATTCATCCCCTTGGCAATAAACGTTTGTGATAAAAAATCCAAAATTTTTCTCACCACCAATCACTTCTATGCCTATAAAAAGTGAATATGAAACGTGATGATGCTCTTCACTGAAATGTCTTGCAACAGAACTTGTTACATAATTTATCCTGAATTATATCCTTGATGTTCTCAGTTTTAGGTTATTAAATAAATGTTTCCCTGTCTTATGATCACAAAACTCCTTAATTAATCAGGATGACAGACCATTCATTGCAGAGTTACCATAAATACAGGATACCTAGATACCTACACACTCTTTCTCAAGTTATTATACAGATTACTAATTTAACTCCTTCTTATTAGAAATGAAGTTGTTTTATTTCAGCACATACTGTAGCTACCCTCGCCACCTCTGACATTACTGCAGTCACAAACTTTGGAACATCTCAGTATAGTACACTTTTCAGGAATGAAAAAGGCCTCTTGTCAGCCTGACAATGGCACATTCAAGAAAAAAAAAAGTTGGTTCTCTTTTGAATAAGTTGTCTGGGCCCTCAGGCCTTCACATTCACCCATTCTACATAAAGAGTCACATAAAACCTTTAGTTCAAGTAACAATGTGCCAATCATGGAAACTGGAGCAGTGATAACATTGTCCTCCAGCTCCAGTGTTTGAAGAGGAAACAGCTGACAACTCTTACCTCTTGTGCACAACAGTGGGACACAGCTGAAATGATTAGGTTGTCTGAATCTCTTGAACCCCAGCAGCTACAGGCCTATTTCCAAACTTCTATTCTTATCTAAACTTTCATAGACAGTTGTCTCAACTTTCCTGATTTCAACTTGGCTTTAATGAATCAATTTGTGAAATATCTCAGGCTGCTTTCAGAACAATGCACAGCGTAGAGGCTGTGCTTATTAGAGTTGAAAATCATATCTCATGGCAGCATGAAAGTCCTGTTTTAATTCCTCTAGATTTGGAACAGCTTTTGCAAATATCTTAATTGAGCAGGTAAGCCCCTGGGTTAGTGTTGAGGACCTGTTGGTTGAGCTCTCATCTGTCTCATATTCAAATTGAAGATATCTTCAGCAGAGTGGGGCTGATCAAAGTTCAGTTTGAGATCCCTGTTTTTACTTCCACAGCTCGGAATTTGTCACATTATTTAGTTTTTTTGTCATTCAGGCTTGTTCTAACCACTCTACATTTATGAGAAATCAGGTTTTGTCAGTTGCGAGGCATGGGAAATGGCTACAAACACTACAATACCCATGACCCTCAGGCTCTGTTGCCATGGAGAAGAAGCCAGGCAAAAGTGCAAATCAGAGCTGTAGTGAATACAAAACGTGTTTTGTGGCAGTTGGAAACAAGTCACAGGTTTTTTGTGTCCACAGGCTGGTACCTTCAACTTTACACAGTCGCTCATGTTTTGTGCTGTGTCAGGTTTGGGCTGTTTTAATCAGTTTGCTTACAACAAAGCAATTGTTGCACCAATTGACTTAATCTGGAACCCCCATTTTAATTTATTTCACTGTTTTGCCACCTGGGCATCATTTCCTCAGGGTCCAAAATGTACACACATCTTCAGTTCTGTTTGGAAGTTTTGTGTACAAAGTAGCACACTATGCATATCCTGCCTTGCATGGTGCCTATGAATATGTTTATGAATGAGGTCCTCAGGAGTTGCCTGTAGAACAGCTGCCATTTCTATAAGTACTGTGCCACATGGTGCTTGAATATTTGCATAAAATTTATATTTTTTCCTACATGTTTATAATTTGAATGTTGATCACAATAATATTTTATGCAAGAACACACAAATCTGAATGCTGAATAGAATTAATTCCATGACATTCATATTTGCTATAGAATTTAGTGTATAATTACTGCACAACTGAAAGACTATTGTTCCTACATTATTATCATGGTTACACAACAAAGAAAATATGCTTCATAATGAAGGGAAATTGGTGGAAAGGGTGGCCATAGCCCTCAGACTACAACTCTAAATATCTTGCTTTCCACAGTTTGAGTAGACTAACTGATTTGAATGGCATTAAGTAATTGGATTTTTTTTCTGGCTGGTTTAACATTCATTTTAGAGGCTGTGGCTGCAGAATACAAGTCTCATCTAATACAGTTTCATCCCCATCAAATGCTGCTGGATTGACAGAAATGCCCGCCTCCAGAGCATAGAAATTCCCTTGGTTCTGGACTGCTGAGCATAATGGAGCCCAGCCCAGCCCAGCCCAGCACAGCACAGCACAGCACAGCAGTGTGTTTAGTGGGGGAGAGGTAAGATAAGATGAGAAGGTGAAGACAGGAAAAGAGTTGTTTTTGCGTATGTTAAACAATTTGATGGACAATACAGACATTGGATGATGGATGAATCTTTGGATGTGCAACATCAGTGTAAACTAATATAGAAAACTCTGCTATACACTGATTCAAGTCAAGCTGTAATTCTGAAAACACTACACCCTTTAAATAGACATCAATCAGTGTTTGAGAAATGCATCTGATTAAATGCTACTCAAGAACACATCATTCTGTGTATTTAGTTTGGTCAGTTTTTACCCTCTCATTTAGATGCCATGGCTTTTCTGGCAATTTTCTAGGTCTGCCAGTTTTAATCATCTTTGTAATTTGTGGTTACATCACTGAGGTGACCCGTTTGACCCTGCAAATTTCAGTCATTTGATCCATTAGTAATTCATGATTTTGGACAAGAATTCTCATTAGAGCTGTGCCTACAATTCAAGATTCATTACCTGTAGATCAGGACCTCATCATCAGAGCAGTTGTACTGGAGCTGGTACATCTTCACCTTGGGAGCTGACTTGCTCACGGTCCACTTGACCAGTGCTGAAACAGCTGTCACCTCAGAGACAGACACTGTCCTCTCTGGTGTGCTCTTGGGAGCACCTTTGCTGATCCTGGTGGTCCCCGTGATATCAGAAAGGCGTGACTTTGGTGGTGCTGGCTGCCCAGTGCCGTTACTGAGGTGGGGGAGCTGGACAATGGACACCTCCACAGAGGCCGTGGACTCCCCGGCCACGTTAGCAGCGATACATGTGAAGGTGCCGTAGTCCTTGGAGGTGGTGATGGTGATGCTAAGGGTTCCATTGCTGTACACTGCGGTTCGGGAGGAGTTGCCAAGCAGCCGATCGTCGGGCGAGATCCAGTGGATGGTAGGGGAGGGATCACCAGTTGCTTCGCACCTTAGGCTGGCCGTCTGGCCCTCCAAGACAAGCATTCTGTGGGTGTGCTGGGTAATGAGAGGTGGCTGACACAGGAACTCCTCCTCTTTCACATTCCAAAAGTAGCGACCCTTCAGAGCAGGAGGGGAGGCACATGTCTCCAGGTCGTCATCTCTCTCTAGCCTCCGTAGCCACAGCATCTCACAGTTGCAGTGTAATGGGTTCCCACCCAAGCTTAGGGACAACTGTGGAGCATAAGGTGTAGTCAGGATCATTGAGTCCTGGGCACGAGCAAAGATGGGGTCTGGGGGTAGCTTCTGCAAACGATTCGAGGTCAGGTCCAATCTCGCCAGCCTTTCCAGGTCGGTGAAAGTGCCCTCTGGAATAAAGTCCAACAGATTGTGGTCCAGACTAAGCTGGTGCAGATTAATCATCTGACGGACTGAGTCCCAGGGTAGAGACATCAGGTTGTTGTAGGAGAGGTCGAGATCCTCCAAAGCAGGCGCCAGGTCCTCGAAGGCCTTGTCATGGATGCGTCCCAGTTGGTTGTTGTTAACAATGAGATGCTGCAGGTTGACCAAGCCTCGCAAGTCATCAGGGCCTAGCTCCATCAGGCGGTTGTTGTCCAGGTGAAGTGAGCGCAGTGTTTCCAAGTCACCGAACGAGAAGGGCTGAATGTAGCTGATGGTGTTCCTGGAGAGGGTCAGATCCACCAGGTCGGTCATATTGGCAAAGTCCTGCTGCGTAATGCGGAGGATGTAGTTGCCTCCCAGACGGAGCTCCACCGTGCTGCGGTCAATGTCTGGAGGCACGAAAAGAAGGCCTTTGGAGGGACACAATGTCCCCAGGGACTCGGACAGATTCTGACACACACAGTACTTGGGGCATGCATGGGTGATCATCACTGTGGCTCCCAGGACCAGCAGGCAGCAGATGATGTGGTCCATGGTAGAGTCATACAAAGGAACCTGTGTGAAAAACAGAAAGATAAAGATGGGATTAAGCTGATATTCATAAACTGTACCATTTTCCAAACTTAGAGCACAGACGGCTCTCATGTACAAAAGGTGTAAAAAAAAAAAAAAAAATCTCAGACGGAGCCACAGGACCAATTATGTCCTACCTGAAATGATAAAAAATTTAAAATAATCCCCCCAAATCATCTGTTGAATAAGATCACTTTAAATTTCTGACTGCCTCATGTGGAATCTTTATCTGATGCCCACAGGAATCATTAAACTTTTATCTTATCTTACAAGTTGATGTGGCTGACTCACAGGGGGATATGCCCTGCAGTGTTTTCTGTGGAATGAGAGGTTCGCTGTGAGGGCAACTGCGTTACTGCCTGAGCCTCCCCTTTTAAGGAAGGTGGCCTTGTGGGTAACCTGTGTATATTTGACATAGTCTAGCAAGCTTGATGTGGAAAGTGAGTCTCTCCTGGTGGGTGAGAGAAAGTATACCAGCACGTTGCCGCAGCCATTGAAACATGCATGCCGGTGAAGAGGTGAAGTTACTTTTGTCAGCCCTGAATTGTCTAGACACGCTCAGGTTGTAGCATTCTGCGACATGAGAGAAATAAAAAGTCCTTGCTATAAAAAGTCCTCTTGCTTCCCTTTGAGAAGGTTGTTAGCAGCTTCAAGCTAGGCTAAAGTAAATTAAGACAGCCTAAACCCAGTCTTATGTTTGCTGTGGAGGCAATGATTACCAGGAGAAACGTGAATAACCTGGAACTGTAGCCTGATGACTTTATTAAGAGTTAAACCTGAAACTCAACACACCTGAAAGGTCAGTACACTCTTAGAAATTAAAG
>JBCAUF010000039.1:3224518-3235548 GCA_038406115.1 Haemulon aurolineatum
GCCCCGTTCATGTGTCTTGGCCATGCTGGTACCATATGATGAAAGTTGTCTTACATATATTGATCCCTTGAGGGATGTTATGTTTAAGAGCAAGGTTGTTTGCATTGAAATCCCAAGAGGGAAATTCGCTAAATGTTCAATAAAAAAATGACATATTTGAAATCATGTCTTTGCCTTTTGTCATTTCACGAAATAATCGAATCGTAATCGAAAATCGGATTTTGAGAGAAGAAAATCGTGATTTTAGTTTTGGGCAAAATCGAACAGCCCTAGTTCTGACACATGATGTTGACTTAACACTTCAATTGCATTCCATGTATTTGGCAACAATGTAAGTTGAGCTGCAGAAGAAGGCTGTGCTGGAGCCGAGAGGCTGAGAGTATCTTCACTGGATAATCTCTTATCCTACAGTACATTAACATCAGCCTGAGATCCTGAATGGGGAGGGGGAAGGGGGAAGGGGGTTGGAGGGAGGTTGGGGGGTGAAGTGACCACTGCCCGAGATCCCCGAGTCCATCTGAGCTAAATAGGACGCTGTGATAAAGACAGGAGCAGATAATGGGAAAGGCATCGCAATGAGCCATAAAATGACACCACACGGAGCACATGAACCCGGCTGCAGCGCGTCTCACCGGGCCAGAACAGGGCAGTTTAAACATGTAGAGTGAAGTTACCGCGTCCACATCCACGGATGACGGCACAGATGAGCAAAAGGAGTCACACAGTGCGGGTCAAAAATATGCGACTTCTTACCTCCTGAGTCACGCGTGTCCAAACGGGTCCTCCATCCGGGAGGCGCAGTCGATAAGTCGAGGCATTGTAGTTTTCACTTCATTAATTCCAATACCGTTTGTAATTTCCATTCCCCTTGTCTCGGATGCTCTGTCGGATCACTCTTTTCTCCCCTCGGAGCGTGCGAACCGAGCGAGGCGCGCAGCCGCTCTGCCGCTCCGAACCGACGCTGCTGGCAAAAGCGAACAACTCCAGGCGGGCTCCTCGCATCGATCAGCGCCCAAAAAATGTGGACTATTGTTAAGTTTGAGAGCGCAGCCAGCCAAGGGGGGGAAGCGCGAATAAACTTTCGGACACGTCCAGTTGTGACACGCGTGCAGGTTGAATATCCAGTCACGCTGCGCCCGGTGGGAGGGAGGGAGGGAGATAAAAATCCTGGCGGAGCGGAAGAGAGTCTCCGCGCTCTGCGCTGCGCTCTGCGTTTTGATCTGACTGCAAATACCTGCAGTCTGTGTGAGGCTCCCCGCGCGCTCACTGCGCCCCGCGCGCTGACGGCAGAGAGGGAGAGAGAGAGAGAGAGAGAGAGGGCGAGACGGCAGATGGACGAGAAATTTCATGTGACACATTTGAAATGCAAACACGGGGCGTTTCATATCGCACTCACGGAGTCCATTAATAGCAACAGTCAGCGCTTGTGACTGAGGCGATGAGCATAATGATGATGCTGAGGACATTACTGACGAAAACAGGGCTTAAGAACTGAGTACAACTTGAGAACTGCCAAGAGGTATATTTATAAGTTGTAGTAAAGGCTTCATTGATGGCTCAGCGTTGGTAAATTATATATTTATCAGTGCTGTATCCTGTAGGCTTGAATTTTACGGCAGCTGAATACCTAACTGTACAAATGAACCAGTAGCCCACTGAAAGATGTGGTGTAACCATGATTGTGTTTACATCAGTGAAATATTTTACAGGCTATCTGAATTTGTGCCATTTTGAATTCCAATTCAAAAGTGTCATTTTTTTCAGATACACAATGAAATGAAACAGTATGTCAGTGTTTGGCTTTCACAGATCATCTGAAATTCTCCCCTTTGGATCACATGACTGACAGAATGTGACCTGTCAGGACAGAGGTTTGATTGGTCCCTGGGATCCAAGATGACTCCCGATCCCGATTGGCCCGTCCAGTTTATTCTTTATTCTTTATTTCAAGGATAACCCCTTGAGATGTAGCATCTCATTTTCAAGGGGGTCCTTACAAAAAGACAAACAATACAGAGGTAGTAAAGAGCAAATATTAAACATAATACAAAAACACATGAGCACAAGGACACACATACACTCACACACACCGTTAATGCTCCCCGAAGCTTTCTCCCCACCCCCCCATCCCACAAAACATTATTATGAGCACACATGTATGTACACACCCATACAAATACATTTGCTTACATGCACCGGTAAAGTAAACAATACTCGTTAATGTATGGATACACACACACACACACACACACATATATACATATATATATATCTATATATATATACTCCACAGTGGCCAAACAAAACGTATATGAATTAAATGAAACTTAGTAAATAATAAAATAAAATAAAAAATTTAAAAAAAATCAGAAACAACAGCAAGGTGTTTGAAAATACGTAATTAAGGATGATTTGAAGATGTGAACGGAAGCGATAGACCTAAGTGAGGAAGGAAGGTTGTTCCAATCTGATAGGGCTTTAAATTTGAAGGCTCGCCGACCAATTTCTTTATTTATTCTGGGTGTGACTAGAAAAAGATGGTCCATGTGCCGTATTGAGAACTCAAAGGAATTAAAAGTTGTTTCAAATATGAAGGGAAATTAAAATAAATACATTTGACCAGTGTAATTGCCTTCTCAACTTAAGAGGAAGCCAGTTCAAGGACTCATACATAATACAATGATGGGTTCTATAAGGACACCTGAGAACAAATCTGCAAAGACTGTTATATAGTACATTAAGAGAACGAAGGTTTGTTTCAGAGGTGTTATCATAGATGACATCAGCATAGTCTAAAATTGGAAATATTGATTGGATTATTATTCTTTTCCGGACTTCTTTTGAAAAACAGTCAACAGAACGATAAAGTGATTTCAGACAACTAAAAATTTTCTTGGAAACTGAGTTGATATGAGGTTTAAAGGATAGCTGAGAATCAAGCCAAAGGCCAAGATATTTAAATTCTTCAACTTTTGCTTCCTGAATTGAAAGTGCCAGTGTAGTAGGAAATGAGAGTAGACTGATTTATGTAGTGCCTTTCTAGTCTTTGTGACCACTCAAAGCGGCTCAAGTCAACATTCACCCATTTTACACACACACACATTCACACACTGGTGGCTCAGGCTACCGTACATGGTGCCACGTGCTCATCAGAATATCTGTTCACACACCGATGGCTGTACCACCCAGAGCAATTTGGGGTTCAGTATCTTGCTCAAGGATACTTGTAGACTGCAGAGTTCAGGATACAGCTACGACCTTCTGGTTGGTGGACAACCGCTCCACTTCCTGAGCTACAGCCAGTCACCAGAATGAAATGATGTGTTTCTGCAAACCAAAGACATATTGAATCTCTATGTTTTAATACTATGAAAAAAAAATCTACAACAGAAAGTGACATGGTTCATCTATACGAGCTGGCTTTGTCATGTGGAGGAGGCAGATTGTTAAACAGTGGGATGGCTGAACGTTGTAAAGCTGCAGAGAGCAGAGATCACCTTGTTCTGGTGACAACTGGATATTTTAACCCAAACTACAATCTTTTCCTCCAACCTTAACTCTGTCACAGCATAACATTGAAACGTAGAGATTCAGTGTTCTGTGGCTCTGTGGTTTGTAGAAAGTTACAGTACCAACATTTTATTCTGGCAATTTGGCTGGAAATAGTGATTCCAAAGAAATACTTGGAAAATAGCTTTTTGAAGCTGCTCAAAACTTGACCGTACCCTTTGGTGCTTAAAATCCAATTTGAATTGATTCGTTGATGTAATAATATGATCTGTGATTATAGAAGGACCACTCCAGAAACTCCTTGTCATTAATGGTTAGAATCTATACTCATCTCACCAATATTAGATCATGCTGATGTTCTGCACAAGCTGCAATGAAAGCTAACTTCCTCTCATTATAGTTTCAAACAGACTGTGCAGATTTGTCCTCGACTGCTCTTATAACTTATCAGTGTACAATGTCTGAAACTCTTTGTTTGCCTTAAGAAGGCAGCAACATAAGCTGCAGTTTATTTTTAAATTCTTCAAACCGTTTGTGATACCTTTCCTCTAATTATTGATTGAGACTCTGTGTAGCTCTTTTTCTTCTGTTCCTGCGGTTTCTAAGTCAATAGCCAAGAAGCCTTTATGTTCAAAGCTCCTTCAGACTGGAATATTCAGTCCATATTGTTTTGCCACCCATCCAAAAATGTTCTGTTTTCTCATTATGGGATGTTCATAGTAATGTTTCATTTCTTAAAGCTATCACTGACATTAATACTTCACTATAATCAATAACCAATGAATCATTCCTTCTCCTTCCTGATTAACCATGACATCTTAGACCATTTCCAATCAGAAACATTCCTCAGACAGCCCTGCTCAGAGTCTCTAATAACATCATGATGGCCTCCGGTGCAGGGGGATGCTCCATTCTGGTGCTGCTCAACTTGAGTTCATCCTTTGACGCTGTAGACCACTATCTCTCTGAGAGACGCTTCTCTGTGGCCGGCGGTCTGTATCCATCTGTGCCCGCCCCCTGACACTGCAACCTCCTATCCTTTGGGCTCTTTGTCTGCTCCCTTTAGGACCCCTAATTAATAGTTTCAATCCTGTGTCGGACCATTGCTACGCAGATGATATTCAGCTGTATCTGTCCTTCAGAGGAACATAGATTTTTTTCTAGGTTGTTAGGCTTGAAGTGCCTATCCACCATCATGAACTCGATGGTCAGCAACTACCTCCAGTTAAACCCAGAAAAGACGGCGATCCTCATTGTTGCTGTGGATCCTATCGCCACCAAGGTGGCCCCCCCCACTCGGGGGACTTTAAGCTGTAACATTCACGCCAACCTGAGAAATCTTGGTCTTATATTAGATCGAAACATACACCTAGAAAACATACACCTTAAGAGCCGCTGCTTCAGCTGAGGTCTTCAAGGCACAGCTGAAAACTCGCCTGTTCTGAAAGGCATTTGAACTGCATGTCTTTTAATTACTGCTCTCACTGTTGCACTTTTGTTGCCTTATTCTCATCTTTTTTGTCACTGCTTGTTTTCTGTGTTTTTAATTTGGTGTGAAGCACTTTGTGACTTTGTGCTGAGAAAAGTGCTATATAAATAAAGGATTATTATTATTATTATTATTACTAATGTTCTGCTTGCAGTGTGATCTCCTAATCTTGAAGGTCCTACTATTTGATATTCATTGTTTTATTTATTTGTTATGTTTTTGTTCACTGGTGACCGCTTTAAAACAAATTAGTACATCCCAAGGTGTTATCAATAATGATTTCAATTAGCATGTAATAGTTTTACACAAGACAGTTGCTTAAAATGTTGGACTCCTTCCAGAAGACGTGGACTACAGGACCTTAGAACAATGAGCTGACACACTGTATGCTGTTATTTTTTTTATTCATGTTTTGTTTTTTCGTCCTTGCTAGGAGACTCACTTCTTGAGTCTAACAACAGCTAGCATTCAGTGGCAGTCTTCTGAGCAGTGTGGCCTTTTATCGAGTTAGAGAGAAAGTAAGGTGATGGTGGTCAGGCTCGACTACAGAAAATAACATTAGCCTTGGCAGGTTGAATACATACATGACTTCACCCATAGCTGTCATTGGTCCTACCAATTTCTTTTGTCCATAGCCGAGTAGCCGTAAAGAGAGAAAATAAATGGAGGCCTTATTTTTCTACCTTGAGCTCTTAAAATGTTGTTGCATACACACAAGATGCAGTTCACTGGGAAACATGGATTGTGAAGGACAATGAGCAACAGACTGAGGCAGGTGCAGAGGCTGTGTTTACATCCAGCTCTTGTTGTGTTTGGTGGCGCTGACGCAGCTGACGGGGAGCTGTAGTCCCCTTCCTTACTGGCCTCAGGGTGCTCCTCTTGGGGCCACCACTCCTACTCTGCCAGAAAACTGCCCCCAAACCCACTGAACACAGACAGCAGGCCTACTGTATGTCATCTGCTGCAGTAGGTGGTATTTCGTCAATGCAAGTGAAATTACACATTCTGCTTTGACTCATTGTTAATAAACAATATCAGCTGAATTTTAAAACCCACGAAGCCGGCAAGCTGAAACATGAATGACAAAGAAATGCAGAAATACCGAGCTCAGCACAGAATTATTCACACGGCACGGCAGACAGCTGGTTTTAGTTATTTACATACATTATGAAACGAGATAGGTGACATTTAAAGGTTCAAAGGTGGATTATTAGAAACAGCAGTTGTTTCCACGTCTTGGCTTGTAGAGCTCTGTCTGCCTCCAAAACCCTTCAAGAAAAACCCCCAAAAAACTGGAAGTTGTGAATAGTGCAAAGAGGAGAGCTTTGTCTTGTACTGCGAGCGAATGTATGGAGGTCCCAGCAGCGCCGACGGAACGTGAAAGCTAATCTCTAATGCACTTTCATTTTACAATAAACCACCGAGGAAGAGGGGAATCAGTGAATTCCCAGGCTCTCCTGCTGTGGACTCAGCCTCTTTGAATGGAGCGCCGCGAAAAATGTGAAAGCTCTTCCACAAACAGAGCTGGTCCACAAAAAATTCCTGCGGGAGCCTGGAGGGATCTGGGTCCACACAGGCTCGCTCCTCCTGCCTGGGCACGACTTGATTGGAGCGCAGTTGTCATAGTCGGTCGCCATCAAACCTCACCTACTGGGAGATTTGCCGGCAGTCCATATTCTCTGGAAGTTCATGCAAGACAGTGAGGAAACAAAGGCCCACGCTTAAATCTTCATGCTTCCATCCAAACTGAGGGAAAACCTGTCTGCTGTTCTCCTGGTACAGCTGCTGTCAAAAGGATTATTGATATCCAATCTGTATACTATAATGCACTATACTATATTACATTTATATAAATACATATAGATAGATAAAAGGAAGATGGTTATCATTTTTCATCAGAATTTCCCCGTATGTGCAGGCACGTTTCTGATCCCTGGAGGGCTTTATTAATCCTCCCTCTCCATTGTTGTGCCATTCAAAATAAAAACCTTCAAAGATATCTGTCATAACAGACTCAGGCAACAGTGCACAGCCAAAGCAGAACAAACTTATGCTAAACACATCTCATTTCAGAGGGAGATTCATGTGTGTGCAATGTGTGTGTGTATACACATGTGCAAGAGCAATACACAAGTGTATAACAAACAATTAGGCAACAATCCGCGGACCCAACAAAAGAAAACTAATCAGATGACTCGGCGAACACGCACGTCTTCAGTCTGTTACTGGAGCACATGTAACACAGTCTGGTAACATCTTCCAGCAGCTGGGAGCACGAAAACCCAATTCTGCTTCACAGACCTTTGATTCAAGCCTCGGGCCAATCAGGAGGCCCGAGATGGTTCATATTGAATGAGTAGAGGCTCACAGAGGCTCTGCGGAGCACTGCAAATTTTGCAACACACCCCGAGACTAATCGGGAGTCAACGCGGAGATTGTAATGCGATCACACTTGTTCCCTCTTGTTAGGATTATGGCTGCCTTTTCTGTGATCAGAGCATCAGCCAATCCGCAGTCTGTTTAGGTCGATCAGTGGCGAGGGCACAGCAGCAGGCCAAATGACAAGAAATGAATGGATTTCAATGTTGTTTTTTTTCCGAATCTGCCTAACACAAGACGCTTCATGCATGTATTCTGCAAATGATACAAGGCGTTTTTTGTGATGTTGATGACATGGCTCAGAATTCTACTTATTTCCCTCTACTTTGACTATATATATTAAAAAAAAAAGTCACATTCTGCATGCGGATCACCAAGGTGTGTTAGATTTGCCGGCTGTATGCAGAAGCTGAACAAATATCCAGTCTGACTGGGAAACCTTAAATGTAATCAGAGGATGTGAGAAAACATAAAACACGTTTAAAGGACAAGTTCCTTTTTTTTTTAACCTGGACCTTATTTCCAGCATTGGGTATGTAGATATACTCACCCATAACGGTTTGGTGTAACTTGCAGTCCTTCGGATGCTTTTGATCCACACGCGATCAGCGTATATGCATATAACGCGAGTATTTGGGGCATCTATAAATACAGCATTATCAGCCGCAAAATTAATTTATCTAATATGAATTGGCAGTAATACATTCAGAGTTTCTGGCAGATAGTTATGAAACTTGGAGGAATATTTATCAGAGTCTGATCAATCTGATAAATATTCCTCCAGGTTTCACAAAACTAGCAGCTTGAAAAAAACTGAACTTACCCTTTAATGCACAGTGTTATTTTCATGTATCCTTATGAATATCTTTTAATTAGACAATTTTACTTAATTCCTTGCTCGCTGCATGTATCATATAAACACAGGGCTTTCCATTAGGACCGGATGGAGAATGAAATCACCTGTAGACGCGGGTATATTCTGCAGCGCTCAGCTCGGAGCCCTCCGAGGCTCAGACCGTGGTGGGCGCTGGACCTGAATGTAATGTGATGCTGATAAAACTGCACTTCCATCTCATTTCTATCCATTAACAAGACACTGAATGCATTGCAATGAATTTTAATCCACTTTGCTCATCCTCTGAAGACTCTTATTAGGAGCCATATGCAAAGCACAGAGGTGTCTGCAGATGCCCTGTGGGACGGATACCTGCCTGCTTTGCATAAGCAGTCAGGTATCCGGCTGGCAGCGGGCACTCTGCTCCAGCCAAGTAGCATCAAAGTGAGGGAGCTTTTGGAACAGAGATCCTGTGACATCAGGCGGGAGGGGAGTAGCTTGTGTGGGAGGCTGTTATCCTGGCACCGGCTACAGATGGAAGTCATGATAGAAGGGAGGACCGGAATTAAAGAGGTGCCCCTTTCAGAGCCGAGGATTAATCAGGGGCCACGTCAGAAGCCACGATTTCCTGCTCCCTTTGCATCTCCGAGGTCAGGTCGAAAACACTCACCAGCCATGCATTTGGCTGGTTTACGCGCCATCCGGATCTCCAATCTCCTTTCCCGACGCATAAGCCTTCTCTGTGGCCTTAACAATACACTACTGTACCATGTCTTAGTCAGATAAGTCCACCATCTGCTTTGTGTAATGCCACAAAGCTGAGGACCAGATCAGCTCTCTGATCCATTAGCACCAAGACAAATAATGGTGAACATGTGAGGGAAATAAATGAATAAACGATGTACACTGAAGCTGTAACACAACATTTCAATGCCAACATTAAAATGTGATGTACTACACATCACACCGCAGATCACACACATGTAGAATTCTAAGTGTCACTTGACATCAACACAGGCTGCGTGGAGGAACATGGAGAGTGTTTTCCATCAGCGCACACACAGTCACTGGTGTCTGTGCAGGCACTGAGAGAGCTTATACTGTAGCTGCTGTTGATCCTCCCATCTAACTCTGAGACAGAAAGCAAATGAGCCTTTTCCCTTAAATGTTCAGTTAAATTCAAATCAGAGAACTTTATTTTTTCCATTAGGAACTTCATCTGTGAAGAGCGACAGGGCATATTTAGACAAAATAAATACATACAGATACAAATACAGTAGATAAATACAAATATTAAAATGCTAAAAATACGAAAACAAAGGTTACAAGCTTACAGAAACCAGGTCAAATGTTCAATAATCACACTATTCCCATAACTCTGCTATCATAGTCCCCTTGTGACTGAGCTTCCTCTGACTGTTTCCCCCTGAAAACCGATGCAACAAGGCCCATCACCTGCAGCCGCTTGCTGATTGTGAGTGGGTCTTAGACTAGACTGATTGACATTAGTGCAGGTACAGGACGGTACACGCACATTGAGAAATACGCACAGGAATTCTCAAGTTTGTAATAATTAAAAAAAAGGCAAAAAAGGGCAATTGAAGGAGCTGCATAAAAACAAAAAACTACACACTAGTTACTGCGCAACAAATTAGTTCAACATGAATTCTTGCACAAAACAATGGAATGGGAGAAGACTCTGCATGACAGAGATAAGGTACCCTCGGAGAGTGAGAGGGTGTGAGGTAGTTCAATACAAAAACACAAGTCTGCTGTGTGCTGTGAAGTGTGACGTGTCCACAGGAGTGAATGAGGTGGGGGTGCGGTGTTTCCCTCCAGCCTCAATGTCTCCTGGGCCGCTCGAAGAGATTTCCTCTCAGCCTGGGAAAACGCTCTCGACGGGCCCTTTGGCTGAAGGGCCGATGGGCGAGTCCAGCATTTTTCAGCCAAGCATCTGCTGCGCTTTCTCCACTGTTGCCACAGCAGGTCTCGTGAGTTATCCCTCTTCAACTTCTCACTCGTCATAATGTTCAGTATGAGTGGATCTATTTGAGTCTTCCTGGGGTCACTGTAAGCAAAACAGGCAGCTGTGCACTACAGATACCACACTGCAGGGTTTGATTCACTCACTTTTAGTAACCTGTTTCCTCACAGTTGACCAATGACAAAAATAATTCACTTCGATGCATTTAAACCGGCAAACAAAGAGTAGACTGTGATAAAAGTTACCAAGGACCAGAACTTCTGGAATGTGGTAGCTGCAACAGTGCTCACAAATGGCTGTATGATAAAGCAATAACTCACAACAGGCTGCAGTATGTTGTTTTATTTTTTTTTTGTCAAGAACTTTTTTATTGAACCACTGCGAGTGAAACATACAGTAGCATCCATGTAA
Source organism: Haemulon aurolineatum (assembly GCA_038406115.1). NCBI lineage: Eukaryota > Metazoa > Chordata > Actinopteri > Lutjaniformes > Haemulidae > Haemulon > Haemulon aurolineatum. The sequence goes on from JBCAUF010000039.1 coordinate 3,235,127, forward strand.
CTTTTATAAACATAATCCCGCCCCCGCCAGCATCCCTCCATTTCCTCCTGGGCCTCCACTGGAACATAATCAAATGTCAAATGTCATCAGCATATTGTAGTTCACAATCCAAGCAGTTATATCCTTTATCTGCGCAGCCGCCAGAGTGGAGGCTTTAGCATTATTAATCCGTGCAGTAGACAGCTCAAGTAACACTATATCATGAGTACAGTAAGTAAATCAGCCATTTCCTAGGCTGCAGTATGTTGTGACTGCCTCACAGCTAAGGGCCGTTGTCTGGTTCGATGGTGTGGGCTTCTTTTTTTGTAAAACACTACATAGTATTCGTGGTGTAGATGTAGATACTGTACTGTGTGATACTTAGTTTAGCCTGCTGCTGCCCTGTTAGCTTAACCTACGCAAGTCTGTCAGGCTACTGCATT
>JBCAUF010000039.1:3259929-3271280 GCA_038406115.1 Haemulon aurolineatum
CAAGAAATGGGAGGCAGAGAGGGGGGGAGTGACACACATGAAATGACCATCCAATGCGGGATTTGAACTGTGGTCGCCTGCAGCGAGGACAGTAGCCTCTACTCATGGAGCGCCCGCGCTAACCACTACGCCATCGAGCACACAAGCACGTGCTAATGTTTACGGTGGATGTATCTCTATGGCTATGGAGTGTTTTATGGAGTTAGTGTTTAGAGTTAGAGTTCGTGTTTTTGCACAGAGGACTGGAATCTGAACAGCCCGCAGGAGCATCGTTTTACCAGTGGGTGGGCTGCAGAGACGATGCAGGACTCGTTTGCTTTCCTCATTCTGGTAGTTGGTAGGCTCACGTAGGACCAGTTTATATATGTAGAGACCAGGGAAAACGGGTTTTTCATAATTTGGGACCTTTAAAATACTGTATTAGTGTCACAGGGGAGTGTTCCCACCTGCCTCAAGACAGCCACTATTGTCCATGTGCCTAGAAGTGTTATGTTTGAAAAAAAAAATAGAAAGAAAAATGTAATATTTCGAAAACTGTTTTTTTTATTTGATTTGATTGAGCACTGAACATCAACATTGCTCCATAACATGCAAATACTGTACTTCAGAGCCCTCCCCGCAGTGGTTACCACTTTGTAAAAACTAAGTGGTAAAAAAATGTTATGTCATAGTTAATTGTATAATACAACTGTAATGTCATATATTGTATCTTGGTGGTTGGGTGCTTCACATGTGAATCTCAAATCAACGCTGGCAAGTCTCTAGAGTGCATGTTGATACATTCATCAATATGAATGCATTTCGTATGCATCAGCTATTTTGAGTCCGCCCCATGACCCCTCTCCCTGTAGATGTAGCATGTTTTTTGCATGACTTAGTGCTCGGCGAAGCCTGAAGAGTGCATCAGCCCTCACTGATGGGCAGGTAAGACTGTGACTTTTCCTTTGCTATTAAATCACAGCGAGACAGCATTTACACCGAGGTCATCTTTTACCAAGAGAAAATTGAAATTGATGTCTAATGATGTCCCTGTTGACTGTGACCTTTTTGACCTGTGATGGTTGTCTATGATGGCAGAGGATGAGTGTAGTGATAACAACAAGGAGGAGGAGGACAGCATCGAGGCTGGCAAGTAAGGGAGTGCATTCATACAGACAGGAGATACAAGACGTGTTCATCATTTTTATAACACAAAATACAGTTTGCAGTCCCTCTGTGCTGAAATAACAATACAAGAATCCTGTATAAACAAAGATAAAGAAAAAGAGAAAGATGAACCTGATTTTCCTAGCTGACAGAGTGATGAGGCTCCTGAGGAGTGTTAAGGATTGAAGCATCCCTGTTTCAAATCTATTTTAAGACCTTCATTATTTCAGTATGTACTGTACTTTTATAGTGCATATTTCTAAGTAAGTTTATATCTAATATTACCAGCTCACCTTGGGCTAAGTGTGTACAAATGCTGCACACATTGCACGTTGAGAGTTTCAATCCATGCAAGCAATGTGGCACTAAGGATGGCATTGTTGATGTCAATCTGTCAACATCAGATTGATAAAAGTTTGTGCAGACATCCATTTTCCCAAGCAAAGGAATTTCAATTACTTGGTGATCCAGACTTTTCCCTTAGTGCCACGAGCAGGGCAAAGTTTATTGTTGTTTTGTTTGTTGGGCTGTCTTAAACAAATATCAGTGACTGATGATATATAGAATTTTCTTCATCTAAATATTTCAGACTGTGACATTTCCGTGGCTGCTGCAGATATGGCACACAGTCCCCATACATCGTTAAAAATTAATTAGAAACATGAAACTGAATGAATTATAGAGAGAAACTGGAAGATCACGCATGAAAACTCACATTTAAGTCTGGTGCATCAGACGTTTGCAGCCTGAAGGACTTTGATGCTCGTTGGTCGAGCAGCCAAAAAAACAAAAAGCAAAACCAAAAAACATACATATAAAAAGAGATATAAATATTATGTCATATAATATTTATATATACACATATCACTAAAGGCTCTTATTCTATGCTTTCCATTCAAGGATTACATACATACATAGCCTCATAGCTCTCATGAAACTCAGATTGTTGAGTTTCATGAGAGCTTTCTCAAAGTCACTCTCCACTCATCCCTTTGTTGAAAAACAGTTGCATACATGGGCCTCTAGTTTCTTGGTGCAATGCGAGGTGGCGCAGTTCTAGTTTGGCACGCTTACGCCAGACACACTTGCGCCGAGGTAGGTGTAGCGGGGCAGCAGGGGGAGGTGTCACAAATTCAGCTTGGCGCAGTGCAAGATTCGTGCCCAAAAGCTCCTCCAAAGGTACGCCGAAAGCTTGCCAGCTCGAACCTGGTCAGCTTTCGGCGCACCAGCTAGCCGGGCAGCTCACAGGCAGCTTTCCACAGTTACAGGCACATTTTAATGCAATAAATAATCACAACAACCACTATTCAATGCAACGATCTTAATCAGCACATACATTTATGAATATATTGATTGTTCCGTCACAGATCAAAGGCGGTTGTCGCACGTAATTGGACACTGACGTGACTGAAAGAATTTAAATGAATGACAGCCGAAACCGTGATGCAAACTAACGAGTTCACGTCTCTCCTGGAAGAAGTTTGGGTGTCTGACGCTGCTGCCCTCTCCTTGGTGACAGGCAGCAGCCAAACTAGAGGCCATTATGTTATGATTCAAATGACAGTGCTTTTAAATACACAGACAGGCAAATAGTGAGTTCAGATTAATAGAATTTTACTATGGTTGTTATGGCAGAGAATTCAGGAAGAAGATCATCCTATATCACAGGGATGTTAGTTTTCAATATATTCATAAATTGAAGTCATTAAAGTCTTTGCTTCCTATGCTTGTATTTTCTTACACATATGCCTCAGCTGATACACAAATATCCATCTAATAAACATATGCAGAAACAGGAGTTATGGATCACCACAGGTTACAGAGGAGAAGACAGAGACACTCTAGCAAATGGATTGGTTGATCCAACTCCAATCTGACACAATGAAATAACAAATGCCACTAATTGTGACAGGTCATCCATTTACTGAGGGCCCTGACACAAAATATAAGAATAAATTATTGATATGATATGATGAAAGTTCATTTGATGCAATCAACAATATCATCTAATTACCCGTTGCAGTTAGAAGCACAGTTCATTCATGGCTGTGCAGACACCAGTTTGCAGGGAAAACACAAACCCAACAGGAGCCAAGTCCAGTTTTGGCCCGTCATCAAGTGACTCCCATTTGTCATTTTATCCAGCAACAACAACGGTCAGTCCCAGCCAAGAAGGACAGGTTGTGTGTTTTGTTCATTGATTTTAGAAGAAAGAGAGAGTTAGAGTCAGAGCTTGGTGAGTATGTGTATTTTGCCAGCATGGACATTAGAATTCAGAGTGCAGTGCCCCCGAATCATTTTTCGGATTCACGCATGCAATTTTCAATCGCACATCAAAGATAAAGATCCTTAAGACTGGGCATTCTCATTCTGACCTTTCTGAACAATTTACATGTGATCTTCCATCACTACGACGAACACAGAAACTGTTACATTGTACGTAAATAATGCAGTAATATGCATCTCTGCAGGGGGAGTTTTGCATTTAGAGATATTGTTCAAACCTGCAAGCTTATCAAAGGTGACATACAGTTTATGTTACAAGTACAAAATAACTTGAAATTAAAGGCATGTCAAGGTGTAAATGTATGGTTCCTGACCTTACTGACCATTGTTTAAGAGCTACACTTTCTCTAGCAGTATGTCGCCACGTGTCTGTTTTAAGTCAGTTTTTCGCCATTTCAATGAGCTAATGCCACAAGGAATAAATGTCCTCCAGATGACATCACTTGGCGGAGAAGTTCAGTCTTATATTCTGCCAATAACTCTAAAAGCAAATGACTCAGAAATAAGACTGCTGACAGTTTTGAGGATACGTGTGAGATCACGCACATGACAAATGAGTTTTAGTTTCTGGTTCAAGTCGCTCTTTAAAGCTGTCACAGCGAACCTACTGCACAGTCTTTAGCACACTGATTATCCTGTGATTGGTGACTTATGGTAATAAAGGAGGAGCTGGTTGGAATTCAGAAGGACATGTTGTTGTAGACCCATTGATCATGGTTGATGTTTGTATAGTCTGAATCTTGAAATCTTAACATGAGGCATAGGCAGCATCATAGTGAAACGGCACAGCATGATGCTTTTGAAGCAGACACAAGCCAGTGAGGGTGGAGGTGTTAGAGAGGTTCAGCCATCACCTGTTAGCCCAGCTTCTATCTTTTCTAAGTGCTCCCACGCTGCTCTTCACAACACTGTTATTTGGATATAAAGCTTTGATTCACTACGTCCTCGGTGCTGAAAAGATCCTCCCCAGGCGTCAAAACCTGAAGCCAGATCCTGAAGAGTAAAAATAGTGAATGGGACCTTTCTATTTTTAAAATAATGCAGCTTTAAAGCTTCTGGAAATGTGTCTTGAAATAGTAGGAATGCATATATAATATTGAAGTTGAGTGTCTTATAAAGCATCCACAAAAATAACTTAACATAACTATTAGAAAACATGTTCAAAAATAACTCATTTAGCCATTTAGACCATTTATCTAGACTGTGTAGGCCTGTCCCATCCTCTTTCCACACACTGGACAAAGGAGGTGATACATGGCTTCATCCACAGACCCTGGAGGAAAAGGAAAGAACCTATCCTGCATTACCACTCTCAATCTGAAAGAATAGTGAGGCTTTTAGGTGTAAAAGCCCGGTTCGGCCACAAATAGGCAGAGGGGCAACAGAAAGGATCTTTCTGGAGGGCCATTTTTTCCCTGACTTTGAATTTTGTCAGTTGTCTGTCAATGCCCGCTGCAATGTAAATTTGTCCAACTAACAGAACATTATTCTGTTATTACGCTGTTAGCGTCTGTTAGCCCAGCCCATCCAGACCGGTGGGGGCCAGTTCGGCGGCCAGGCCACCGGGAAATGGCCAGTCCACCACTGGGCTAATAATAAAATCATATAAAGGATGTAAACCATTACAATGCGTACATTTGCACATAAAAGCCTACTCTAATAAAAACCTACTCTGGATTTATTAACACTAAAACTCAGATCTGACCAGATCTCAGTCCACTTATCCAAGCATCTATTCTATTTATTATACTGCAGTTCTTCACGTCTCTTTTGGCAGTCCTGAAATGGTTTCATCCCTTTATTTTGGATCCACTTGTTGCAATCAAAGCTAGATCACTCTATCTAATGGAATACAAAAGCAATTATTTCCCAGGTTGGTGCGGTGACCCAGTCACAGGCTGCAGTATTTCCCACAGTCCTCATATAGAGAAGCCCCACAGAAGGCCTATGAGCCTATAGGCCGGCGGCTTCTCTGAACACTTAATTCATTAGGCTTGATCAAACTGTCAACTGTGCAGCGGTCTGAAGCCAGGGCTCCCACAACACACCCCACTGAAGGTCAGGAATGACGAGAATATTGATTCGGAGACAGAAACTGAGGCATTTGGTAATCTCGTCTCACTCCTCCATTCCCTGCTCATCATCTGTCACTGCAGGGAGTCATTGTTCACTCGTTTATTTAATGGTGATACAAGGGCACGAGCGTGCGCTGCTCCTCCCCTGGGCTTCCCCATCTATGCTATGCATGCCAAAGTTATTACAAGCAGTTAGGTATTTGACACACAACGGGATTATTTCAGGAGGGTGAATAATCACCTTCAGCCCCAGCCCTGTAGACTCTACGGTGAGTGCTGGATCTACAGTGTTTTGTTATGTTTTGGATTTTCGTATTATCTTTTTTCTGTCTTATTTTGAGTTGTTGTCATTGTGTGCTGTGTCGTGGCTTACTTCCTGTCTTTTTGTCTTTTTTTTTTCTCGCTTGTTTGATTGCCTGCACCTGTCTTTGTGTGTCACACCTGGGTCTTGTTGTCTCATTTGTCCTTCCCTGCCTCCCAGTGTTTTCCCCACAGTCAGTCTGCGTTCTCCTCACTCCCCTCACCTGAGCTTCTCCTCCCTCTCTCCATCTGTTCCTTGTCCCCTTGTCTGTGTTTGTATTAAAGTCCTGTGTTCTGTTCCGTCTGTGCTGCGCCATTCGTCCAGTGTGGTCTACTTATCCGAGTTGTCTCCGTCCATATCCTGAGCATCCCTTTGTTTATTTTTTTTACCTTGACTTACAAAGTTTTTCCTCGATTCTATAGTCTATCCTGCAAACAAAATGTGAATCTAAAATGTCCTGACTTGCCTAACACGATACAGTTAATGCACAGATAGGTTTTATGCAAGCTTTGGAGGCCAAATCTTCCTTCAACGAAAAGTGCCTTAAATAATAAATAATGTTAATGGTGCTCTCTCCAATCTGGCGACGTATGGAGGCAACTTAAATCAGTATTCTGCTGGTGAAACACTGTATTGTTTGTTTTGTGGAACTCCATACCATTCAGTTTTTGTGGTGTATATCTCCATGTATTGAACTACACCTGTCTGCCAATACAGTTCTCCTTCAAACGAGTACCAGTGTCCTGGATATAAACAGGCTATTTCAATCAAATTCTTTGTTGTACCTGTGCCTCTACTATCTGTTCACGCTCCAGTTGTGGAAAGGGTTTGAATAATTTAGGTTTTATTCATAACGGCATTTTAACACATTTGCTTACTGCATATTGTAAAGCCCTCCAAGGCAAACGGTGATTTGTTGGTTTGGGATATGCAAATAAAATTTTATTTGATTTGACTTTGTATTTTGTTTCTTTCTTTCTTTCTTAAAAAAAACACCTGGCCTTGCTCCCAATGATTCTCACATTAATAAGATTAATACCATTTATGGTAAAAGACAAACCACTCTGCAGAGGGCTGAAGCTGTTTCTGATGTCTGCATTTCTTACACGAGTTAAACACTGTAGACTTTTAAGCAGGCTGTGGCTAGTCGCTTATAATAAGGTTGAAAACAATCTTGTTGGCCATTCGATACTACTATCAAAGTTTTTATTTTTATTATTTTCTTCATTAATTTAATTACTTTATATCGCATGTATAAAAAACACTACACTACTGGAGTTCAGCAGGCTGTTCCTCCTACACCAGATCTGAACTTTTGGCCTGTGTATTAAGATCACACACTCGTGAATTGGTTTTATCCTTCTGTAAAAAGACTAATGATGTTAAGTACATAGACACCTGTAACTTGTAACCCAGGCCCCAAAACTCAATTGGAAAACTTAATTCTCCTGCTAAATTCAGTACAGCCTTCAGCCTCTCCACTGATTTCTCAAGTTCAGCCTTTACTGCAAGTGTGCTGTTGAATTTTAATAGTGTTTCTCCTTCTTAGATGGAACTGCCCTCTTTAAAGCTAAAACACGTGGTTGGCTCTCTCCTGGAGTGTGTGTGGAAAATTCATAGTTCGCTTGGGAAATCTTAAGCCTCCACCTTAGACTTTTAATGCAAATCCTAGACCAACATGCTTTACTAATCGAAGACAATCAGTGTGATCCAAAGATTGTTCATTGTGAGCCATGCCATTGATTCTCCCCTCAGCCCTTTTCTAGATGCTGTTCCAGAGAAGCAGAATATTTCATAAATTGCATTAATCCTACAGTTTTGTCAGTCTCATTTGGGATCCTCTGCTTATTTAATCCAATTTCTTTTTTCTACTATGACTGAGATTGGAGATTAGACGTTTCTGTCTGCCTAAAGTCTTGAAACTGTTATTCACACCTTCATTAACTGACTGTTGTAATTACCTGCTCTCTAGCATTCGTAAAAATCTCTCTCCTGCTTACAGCCCATTCAAAACTCTGCTGGCAGGATTTAGAAAGAAGCACGATCACATTTCACCAGTAGTAGTACTTTCCAATTTTTCCATTTTACTCTTCAAACTTCGATTTGAGATTTTACTGTACATCATATATATATGATCTTCCTACACAACAGATTTGTGCCAAGATTTTCCTTACAGCATCAAATTGGAATGCTCGCACAGTTGTTGGAAGGGTCTGATCAGGACCGAAATCTGGCCAGTTATCATCTACTGTAAGACAAGTATTAGAGAGAATCAGGGTTGTAATCTCCTCTCTGTACAATACAACATGTCTGTTAACATCAGCTGGAATCTTGATTGTTTTGAGGTTCCAAATTCTAGAAAACAAGCAAGGAAATAATGAAGCCACAGTGAGTAATAGGTTAGTTCAGCCTCTCCTTCATGTGGAAACACGAGCCATCCACTGGGCAGGATTTATGAGTGGAGTCCAGTGGATATATTGATGCACTTACAGGATACCGTATAGCAGTGCTGTCGCATGGAAAACGTGTCTTAATGGGGTCAATTTTCTTTTTTTTATTCACTGTTTTGGAGTGAATGGGTTTATAGGATTAGTTTGAAAATGTACTTAATGTACAGATATCAGATACATATCTGCAGATACAGGGGGAAGTGGCTACACCTCGCAACACCTCTATCGCTGACTGATTAAAATGTTGTATCAATTGCCAATTTCATATTTCCTCAGTTTTAAACAATTTGTGGTTAGAGGATTTGCATGTGTAAACTAAATCTTGCTGAAACTTAAACAACTCCTCTACAAAGAGTTTTTAACTGGTTAACAGTCTGAATCTAATACGGATGCTAGTATATGACCTAAATAAGAAAGATGTCTATTTCTCTGGCAATATCTTGCTGTTGACTTATTATTATGAAGAAATAACATTACTATTGAATGACGATAACTTAAATTATAGAGTAACATAATCTGTTAGTTGTAGTTGCACTGTAATAGTTTGCTTCATTTCACCATCTGTCTATTGTTGTTTATCCTACGTAGCCAAAAATACATTATCTCAGCACTATACATCCTGGAAACGGAAAAATACAATTAAAAATAATTTCTCTTTTTTTCTCTTGCTTCTGAAACAAATGCATGCTCTAGCTGGATTTTACAACAAAAGATAGCAGTACACATATTGCATTACATCACAGGGACTGCTAGAATCAACAAATGAAAGTTACTTGGGAAATGTAATTTCTAAAAGCAAAAGTGCTCAGTTCAGTAAAATGGCCCCCTGTGAAATGTCAACATATTATATCATATTACTCATATTTTAAAGTAAAAGGTTTTGGTAAAATGGTTTGTAAAACTTACATAAAAAAGTGAGCAACAGGGGTGGATTGGCCATTGGGAGTACCCGGAGTTTTCCCGGCCGGTCAATAATGGGCCGGTGTGTTGCTCTCTCTCCACAGCAGCATTAGACTATGGGATATGTAACGGAGAGAGAACATCGTGGATACGTCGTATTGATGTTTTCATAAAGTAGGCGAGTACTTATGTCTGTCATAGGCTACAACTTGTCTTTGAATAAACAATCATGAGATGAGTGTCGATGGTTTACTTTTATTGCTGCTGCTGTTGTTGTCGCTGCTGCTGTAAGATGAAAAACATCATGATTTTTTAATGTGACATCTGAATTTACAACGTTTCAACCTATAAATAAAGTTATAGCCTACTTAAATGATTTCAGTTACAATGATTTCATGAGGATAAATAAATGAACGCAGAAAACTTTGATGTCATATTAAATAGCATAACATTTAATAACGAGAAATTTGTGCTAATTATCAGCCCACTGACACATTAGACGCCCAGTGGCTTTTCTGTCTAAGAATACCTGGCCTAGTGGCCCTATGATTGGCTACAGAGGCCCAGTAGTGCTTCGGCTGCTTCGGCTGTGTTGCATCACCTACCTCTCAGCAGGTCTCGCAGGCGGACAGTGAAAGTGAGGCTTTGTGAGGGACCTACAGTTGTACTCCAGTGCCACTGTCCTGATGTGCTTTATCCAGTATCCTCCTTGTAAGAGCAATACACTCTTTTCTTGGCTATCTATGATACATTTATTTTAGTCAACACTTGACAACTTGAATGAATATTAATAACATCTTTTGTTTCTGTCTTTCACAGGGAGCTCTATTTGTATGACTATGAGTGACTCACAGTACCTTGCTATCAGCCTGCCAAGGCCATGATTAGTTCCACCACATATGAGTGGGTTAAATAAACAACACTCTTGAATCTTAAATCCTTTCTCCAGTCTCCTTCTTAAGAGCAAGTGAGCAACATAGTGTGTGGTGATCATTTATTTTATTCAAGGCTCCAGAATATTTGAGGTACATTATTCAGTATAGTAGTGTTATTAAGGGCCTGTGTGATTATATGTACAGTAGCCTTCATCAACGGGCCGAGTTGGCACAATATCTGCGCACAGATTGTGGTGGACCAGTCTGGACCAAAAAGCCCAGGGCCGAATTTTTGTCCCAGTTCAGGCCTGGTGAGCAATGTTGTTACAATTACCCAGTCATACCTTCATAATGCTTGTTTTGTTCAACCCAGAGAACAAAATTCAAAATGTGCATATTTTGCATGCAAATATCTTGACCAACATCTTAATTGGCAAAGTAACCAGTAGCTAAACCTGTCAGATAATTGTAGTGACAAATAGAAGGAGAAAGTGTCAGTAGAATTACAAGTAGGCCTACCTCAATTGTATACTTAAATACAGTACACAATAGCCTGGGGAGGTGTCCCTCGGAGACTTCTGTTACACTGTATGGAGAGGAGAAGAAAATGAAGAGAGGAGAGCAAAAGAAAGATGAAAAGGAAATAAAGAGAGGAGAGAATCAAGAGGGAGCAGAATAAAATGAGGATGGGGGACAGTAAATGAAAGGAGTGGAGATGAAAGTGAGGAGAAGAGAGGAGAACAGAATTTACCTACTTAGCCTTATTGATGCAACCAAGCACAAGCCTGCTTTGTAGTTCAGAGGGTATATAGTAGATTGGTTGATTTATTATTTTATTTATTCAGAGAACAGCCTTTATCATTGTTGTGTAAAGAGTTGTTCGTTTTGAGGGGTCATTTATTTTATAGACCACTAAAGCATTTTGGTTTTTTTTGTTTTGTTTTTTGTTATCTGTCTTGTCATAAATGTCGAAATAGTGAATATTAAAGACCACCAACTGTGTGAACTGATAATGTTGTGGAAATCTGTTGCATCTTCTTGAGTGTATGGATATTGAAATAAATAAATATATGAGTGAGTACAAGATATGTAACTCATATTTTATGTAAATAATTGTGAGAGGGGTCCCCATTTTTTCTTGAGCACCTGCCAAGCAAAATGTCTCTGCACGGCCCTGATGTCACCACTCATGCACACCTCTCATTGTCAAACTTTAATAATAACCTAATAGCACAATGTAAAAGCCACAAACAGCGACAGTGCAGCACACTCAAACACTGAGTCAAATTTATGCCCATGAATCTATTAGATTCAATTA
>JBCAUF010000039.1:3346533-3357342 GCA_038406115.1 Haemulon aurolineatum
CTATTAGCTTATTGCTGAGGATATGACTTATTTACCTATTTTGTCTAACTGTAATAATAATTATTGCTATTATTATTGTTATTATTCCTGTTGTTGTTATTGTTATTATCATCATCACCACACACACACACACACACACACACACACACACATGCACACACCCACATACATACACAGGATGTTGTATGTCAATGTTATTATTTGTCAGTTTGTGTTTGTTTGTTTTTTTCACCTCACTGTACTGTCCTGTTTCACAATAAAAAAAAAAAATTAAAAAAATGGGAGGAGCCCAGGAAACAGCAGGTGAGAGGAAGATGTCAGGGCTTTGGTTCAACAGTGGTGTTATTTTAATGAGACTGCAGAAAGTGATTGACAAACTCCATCAATTGCATTTCATGTGCATTTGCCACTGCAGTGACTGAGTGATGCATGTGGTAATCAGTTAGGGGTGGCGTGCTTGCCAGTAGTTGGCTCTCACAGCAAGACACATGAAAGTGTTTCTGATGACAGTCAGCCTGTATTATGCTTCACAGGGTTTCTGGAGGTAGCAATATGGTGTGGAGATGTGTAATGATGTTGCAGCATCAGTGCAATCTATGGGAAACTGATACATTTTTGCACTGTAGGGCCCTCAGGGAAAAGTCTCCTCTTCAATTAGTTTTTGTCCTTATGTGTGTTTCTTTTTCTTACCAGTGAGAGGATTCGGTTTGGGTAATTAATCCCCACCGTGACGCCTGTTTATCATTTATAACAACAGTTTACATTCTCGCAGAGTATTGTTTTTCTCACCACAAAGCCAAGCCTGTTCCACCAGGGAGGGAATTTGCCTTTGATAGTGTAGGAGTTGATAGTGTCCTATCTATCTTGAATGTTGTTTTTTTTTTTTCATGGCTGAGAATGCAGGAAAAACGTCCAGTCATGCAGGTGAGTTTCACTGTCTAAGTGCCCTTACAAACACAAAGGCTATGTGTATGTAAGTACGAATAATTCATGGAATAGTCCTCAAGGGGTATAATAGATTCTGGTAAAATGTTGATGACTCTCTAAACGTTCCTTTCCACTCCTACAAAAGAAATCTGATCATCTAATTAGAAGAAATCTATAAATTGCATGGAGCACACAAGGGATTTCAGCCTAGCCAACCATTAAAATCACTTGTTCAGTCAGACAACTTACATTTCAAACTGTTTATTTAGGAGCAGAAACATAGTTTGAGATTGGTATCTAGGCTCTGACCTCATCACTCCCTTCAGATATGTTTACAGAAGATGTTAGGGAGTGATGAGCAAATATATGAAAACCCTTAAAACAGCACAGATATGTTCGCCGACACTGTTAATGCGACAAGTTAAGAAATGTTTAATCGTCCCTCCGTGAGGAAATTTGCAGCGTTACAGCAGCAGCCATAGAAAAAAGTTAGATGAAAATAAATAAAAATAAAATTAGATAAAATTCAGTTAATCTGAACAGATATGGAAAGTACAAAAGTAAAAAAGAACAGTGAAACAGTGGGGGGCAGAAGTGAGCAAGCCATTTTCCAAGAGCAGGGATTGGTCAGTGGACGGTCTTTTGTACCCACTAAGCTCTGATCCTCAAATGTAACCTGGTCCGGCGCAGGTTTGGCGATCAGCACAAGTTGCCGGGGCAACGGATCCGTTCAAAAAGACATCCACCTTTGTAGGACGGAACAGCCAAAAGTTTGCCAGAAGTTAGCGCACTAAGACGTAATCCGGCTTCGTAGTGCAGGCCTCAGGACTTGTTCCGGTTGTGGAGGTCGTTGAGAGTAGTTCCTGCAATTTTACTGCATACCTTCATGACACTCTGCAGGCGATTTTTTTTTTTGTTCAAAAGAAAGTGACCCAGCAGATAAAAGAGAACATAAGAACAGATTCAATAAAACAGGAATAAAACATTTTCATAAATGTGGTGTCAATGTTAAACTGTGGAGCTTGCGCTAAAAATACAGTTTGTGTTCTGTTTCATGTTTACTTCCTGTCTTTGTCCTTTTTCCCACCTGCATCTGCCTTCTTGCACCTCACCTGTGTTCTGTTGTCTCATTTACCCTTCCCTGCCTCCTAGTGCGTTTCTCGACCTATCAATGCTTCTCTGACTTCCCTCACCTGACCTTCTCCTCCCTCTCTTCAGCTGTTCCTCGTCCCCGTCCTTTGTGTTAGTATTTAAGTTGTTTATTACTGTTCTAGTCAGTTTGTGTGAGTAATGGTTTTGTTGTCTGTACGTTTTAAGTCTTGTCTTCTGGTTTCCTATTCCCTGAGCCATCCTGCGTGTTTTGCCACTGTTGTAGGTAGGTTTTTTTTTGTCATCAAATACTTGTTTTCCTTTTGGACATAACTGGTCTGGAAGTCTGAATTTTTGGGTCCTCTCTGCTCTGCCATGGCACAATGCTTGTTTCCAAACACTGTATATAGTGATCAAGTGTCTGGTCCTTGAAATCACACCAATACTGAGCCAGGTCACTTCAGACTGACCTCCAGATTCTGATAAACCTACATCCCTAGATGTGGCTGTACCTTTGTACTATGTCAGTTCAGGAAAGAGACAAGCTCATCCACTCTCCATTGACCAGTCTCCACTTAAATTATAAACTTATATAAATAATAAAATATACAGTATATAAAATTATATTATAGTAAAATTGAATAAACTGTGCAGTAAAGAACAAGATGTAAACAGCTAAGGCATATATAAAACCAATAGTTACTACCTAACATGTATCCCTGTATACAGGGATATTGTAGTGTGTTGGGACAGCTCAAAAGTTGAAGCTACAAAAACATACAACTACAAAAAAGGATTTTTTTGTAGCTGTTTGCTTTGTGTTATTCCTATGAAAAAACACAAGTATTACATTTGACTTGGAATATGACTGAGCTGGGATCTTAAACTGCTTGGCTCTCAGAATATAAGTAAGTGCAGCACGCCTGTGTGAGGCATGACCTCTGGAAACAGCCCTACATTGTCAGAGTGGTAATAATATCGATGCGTAAGCTCCCTGGGCTGATGAGTGTCAACTAACAGTTCTTTATGGTTTCAGAAGAGAATGCCTTGGGTTTACGAGGCTTTTTTTTTCAGACTCGCTCTGTGTACTTCAGATGTGGTGGGGCTATTGGAAAAAGACGGCTGACAGTGCAGCAGAGTTGTGCTGGAGGAGGCTCTTCCTCTTACACAGCATCACCATAGGGAGTGACAAAGAGCTGCTAGCATCTGTCTGGCTTAGAGTGTGATGCCATATTCAGCATCTACAGTAGAATTAACAAAATGGGGTGTCAAGCCTCAGCAACAAAGCACTCACCAACGAAAGCATGTTTAGTTCCCCATGGCAGAACTGTCAACGTCAGTTAAAGATGCTGCGCTCACATGAAACTGAAGTGAAGATATCGTCATCAAGGACCTAACCTGTATCCTTTCCTGTTTTTCATGGATATTACTGCTTTGCCATCTGAGAAATAAAAAGCAATAAATGTTCTTATAGAATTAGACAGCTGTTAAATTTTACAGTTAGGCTTAGATGTCTAAATCAGTATAATTAGAGGACTCAGTTGGACCAAAAGCATATGACTGCACAGAGGTTGGCCAGAGGCCATGCTTGAGAAACTCCTCATATTAAATCTAATGAGCTTAAAAGGAAAGTTAACTCCCTCATTTGACTCTGTCCTTATGCAAGAGTCCACAGGCCTGAATCTAGCGGAAAAAACACTTCACCTCCCTTTGATCTCTGTGTACAAGAAAGGATGAGACCTCAACTTTGAAGGCAACCCAGAAAGAGCTGTGCATTGGGGATTGCTCCTGTGAAAGTCAAGGGGCCTCATATGTGAAAGATGACATACTCATAAAATTTGGAAAGTGGGCTACGTGTGCACAGAAATCTCCATGTGTGTACACCAAATCACACATCTTTCCCTTATATGTTGTACAGTAAGCTGAAATGGAGCACACATGCACAAGCCACTTATCCTGCCTTGGCTCATCCCATAATGATGCAAATTAATATAAATACACCTCTCCTTTCCCCTACTTTCCAAATGGAGAAACCTGCTGCAGAACACATTAAAGAAAAAAATCAGAGTGACATTGAACTGGTGATTACAAATGTGGAGGCCATAAATAATTTTTTATGTATTCTTCTTTTATTTTATCTATTTAATTTCTGTCCATCAGAATTTGTTATGAACCCACATGGATGGAAGAATGTCACACGGGTAGTCAATGCAGCTGGCTGCCCCATGAGGAGAGGGTCACTGCAATTGTTGGAGAAACATCTGAGGACAACTCAGATGTGTGTTTTTCCTGGTAAATTCCTTGCAGGTAAATTTACAAACCAGTTACAACAGCGCATCTGTCATTGTCACAATCCAATCCATGCTCAATCACCAGGCTGGACCCGCTGAGTTGCACAATGTAATGTCAGGTATTGTCACAGATTGTGATGCATAAACTCAGGAGATTGGTGCCAGGGTCTCATCACCATGAACCCCAGTCAGGGGCAGGAGGAGATGTGTTAACACTGGATTTCCACTGGATGCAGAACGACGCTGGAACAGCTATGGGCTACGTTTCAATTCTAGTCAATGTGTATAAAAACAGAATAAAACATCCAGTTTATTTTCAAAATAAAATACTCAGTTGTGGTTCTCTTTATATAGCCTGCAACCAACAATATTGCGTGATTATGTGTGAATTTGCGAGATCTTGTGAGTCCTTGCGATTCCCGCTGTCCCGACGGAGACGCAACAGTGCCCATCATGGACGGAGCGGTGGGTATTGATGGATGGCGGCGCACAGAGTCGTTCTGCAGCGGAGTCGTCCAGGGTCAGGGTAAACAGATGGGTCACAGCACAGGAGTCTGGCCTGGGGACAGTTCTGGGGCTGGACATGGCTGGAACAGCTCAGGGTGCAGGTGATTCTAGGACAGGAGAACAGGCTGAGCTTATGGGTTTGAGACCATCAAAAAAAACATGAACAACTAACAAGTTACAGCAAGCACGAACTATTCCACCAATCGGTAGGTACCGAACTGGCGTGGAGTGGAAGTGAAGACCAGGCTTTAACAGCAGCAGGACATGGGAGTGGTGATGAGATTATGAGCGGCAGGTGAGGTGTCACCATCTCCTGGTGAGAAACTGAAAAGTAGGTCAGCCACGCCCAGCCTGGGGAGACTAACACAAGTAAAACACAAGGACAAAAACACATAACAGGAAGGAAAGGGGACCAGGGGGAACACAGGGAAAAGACATGAATCCATGGATCCCAACAAAATGACCGACCATTAGTCAGTGCTCCATGCCTCAACTGCTGAGGGGTGTAAGTCTGGCCATGTCCTCACCAACACTGTGCTGGTCACAGAGCGAAACAGTGAATGTAATGAAATATATCAGCAGTGACTTAAGAGAGTGACGTTCTTGGTGAAGCGTGTGACACATTAAAAGAAATGTTTAACAAATGTTGTTCGAAAAATACTTTGTGTTTCAATCTTTACATCACATTAAAATGGCACTGTACTACTGCTGTATTTAGCTCAATGTTTGTTGCCCACTTGATGTTAAATTCATTACACATCATCCACAGGCTGAATTACAGATGACACAGCGGGCAGGTGTGGCTCAGGAGGTAGAGCAGTCGTCCACCAACCGGCAGGTCGGTGGCTTGATCCCTGGCCCCTGCAGTCCACATGTCAAAGTAACCTTGGGCAAGATGCCGAACCCCAAATTGTTTCTGAAAATTGCATAGCCATCGATGTGCGAATATGTGTGAGTGTATACTCTGCTGAGGAGGTGGCACCTTGCACGGTAGCCTCAGACCAAAACACAAGTCATACCACTGCTTATATTAACCTAACATCAGGTGCACACACCTATGGCTAGACAATTAACAAACATGGTTCAATTAGCAATATTGCAATGATCGTGAAATGGGGACAAATGGTGATTTCTCAATTTCTTTGTTAAAGAGAACATACACACAGAGTGCCTAGAGTACATAAAATAATGAGGAAATAAAAAAACACAGTCTTAAAGTCTGAAACACTGAAGTTCATGTCATGTCATGTCACATGTTCGAATTCAAACTGGCAAACAATGTGCAACCAACATCCAACATTTGATACATGTAATGCAATTACAAACTGGACTCATTTAGAATTTAAAATGTAAATGTTGATTTTCATTTCCATGTCTCTCTAGTAAAATCTGCCAGTATTAGCATTCCCAGATTGTTGAAGCGATGAGAGGTGTAAAATACAGAACAATGTGAAGTAGGATAGATTTGTCCATACACAGGCCAGGAAGCAGACCTAGAATCCTTTTTGATATATTTTCCTTTGCTTCAGCCAGCTAGTAAAACCTGTATCAAAGATTTATTTGATGTCTTTAATCTCCCTGACTCCCCCCCGCCTCTCCTTAGTGAAAATGTGCCCCAGTGGCTTGCAGCAGAAGGCTCTATAGCACTACTTAAGCCCTCTAAGTCACTGACTGCTCCCCATCGCTGCTCATTAAGGCCAGGGTTTTCAAAAACACATCTTCAGACTTCATACAATGTTCACCATTAATGCAGTCTTTCATGTGCCATTTTCTTTTACAATATTTTATGTGGACAGAACAGATCAGAGGATGGGACACTGTGATCCATGCTACTTTTATTTTAGTTTATAATCCAACAAAATATGGATTTGTGGCATTGATGAAACTACACGGAAACTCACAGAAAAGTGGCAGCAAAGTCATGCTGCATTGTTTTTCAAACTTGCTAACCTAAAGCCATCATCCCTGTTATTTTAAAGCGACACTAGGTAACTTTTCAACCTTCATAAAATATGCTCATAGCTTTTGTGATGGTACATCGATTTACAACAAGTTGCCTCTGTCATGGCCTGAGGCGTTCTGTATCGCCTTCACAGGCACTAAGCAGCTTCGAAGTGGATGGTAGGAACGCTGCCACACAAAAAACTACAAATGTGCTGACTGCTTTACGGCATACGTCACGTCCCCCTTTCCCCATTCGTCAAAGAGACGGAAGTCAATGCAAACGCCTATGTGGGATTACAGGCTGTTTGCTGCCAAATGTACATCTTGTCTATGACAAATATTTTCTCTGTTTTATTTAACAATACAAGCACACTCATTTTTATACACACATTTTTTATTATGTATTTTAGTAGAAATTTCTGTTTTCTTAATCTTTGTATACAGGGAAAGTGTTGATTGCTTTCTTTGCGCTGAAAGGGGACTGCATACAATTGTGTTGTACTTTTGCATTACGGCAATAAAGATTCTAATTCTGATTCAAAGTCCCTTATGATCAAATGAAAAAAAGAAAACAGCAAGGCAGTGAATTCTTTGTTTTTTTTCCCCTAATATATGTTCACTGAATTTATAATTTTCTCTTTTAGCAAAGGAAAACAGATGACGGGGGCAGAATAATGAGCCAATAACAAATATACTGCTTTGTAATAAATCAGCATTCACAAGAGTTTTTCATATTATTTATTTAATCTACTGTATTTAAGTTATTTGGAAATCCTTTTGGTTGGTTTGACTGGTTTGACCATATACATTTATCTGGTAAAGAGGTGTCAATTATTAAGCAAAAACCCTTATTAACACTTAAACTTCAGTCTGAGACTGATCTTGTCAGAAAGTGAGCAACTTGTGACCTTTTTATTCTATATTGTTATAAATGTGTTACTAAGTGGCTTTTTAACATGGCCATTCATTAATGATTTTGTAGATGAAATCAACCAGAATCCATAACTTAGCGGTAACTGTTTTTATTTTATGTTTGCCTCATAAGAGTTTACAATCTGTACTTATTGGAGGAATGTGCCATAGTGCTGATGATCATACAAAATACATTTCAGTCATCAACATGTTGAGTTGATTATTAACACACAGGAATTGATTTCTGAGAAAAGGGGATCTCTAGTAAGGCAGACAGGGTACATGACATCCAAAGTTACCTTCTTAACAATAAACAAACAAACAGTCCCATGTGTTTTGGTGTGACGTGCGTCAGATCTGATGTGAAGGTAAATGATGCTGGTGGCTCTCAGCCTGGCTGTGTTGCTAATGAGACCAGGGGGCTGCAGACGAGTACAGATGTGGTCACATCTGTCATGTTCCAGAGCATAGCTACAAGCTGTGGTGATTGCAGACTAACTGCAGCTGTGGAACACATATCAGAGTCAGTCTGTCTCTGCTTGCCTGAAAACAAGGAGGCAGGCCTGCTCACAGTCTCTTGGGTCACTGTGTTGGCAACATGATAGTCTGCACTGGCCAGTAGAGGGATGGAGCAACAATCAAGTCTGGCCTAATGAGGTCTGAAACACCCAACAGGCCAGGGACACATGAAAAACTGCAGACAGTTTTACCTAGCACACTGCTACTTTCCTACTTTGGTGTGCTTCACAGGAAGAAAAACAAACATCTTCCAGGAGGAAATTTAAAATATGAAACAATCGCCCACATCATGACAACAAGAAGGCAACAGGAGGACACAGCTACCCACTGCAGGAGAAAATATTTGTTTTAGAAACCACAAAGATAGATTTACTGATAGACATGGGATGTTAGGACTCATCCTATCACCTTTTTCTGTTTGGAGCTCTGTGCAAGGAAGAACCTTTTCTTATTTTTCTGGAACATGGAAACCAGACCTGTCAGTTTAGATTAGACCACACCATCCTCTGTATGATGGGTTACAGTGATAAGAGACACTGAATTTTATTGATTTACTGTTCATTAGACCACAAATGAGAGAATGAGACAATTTGGCAACAGGAATACAGTACAAGGGTGACTTACAGCGGCTCTGATGAATACATGGCAAGGACAGCAGGGGAGTGAGAGGGCTGACAGGCCTCAGCTGATGCCCAACTTTGGGTTATGGTGGGGGGTCAACCCGAAGGTGCCAAGGGGCCAAACCCAGGACTGCTCCCAGTCAAGGCATTGGACCGTCACCTGTACGGATAACTTATCTAATGAGCCATCGATCAGCAACAGCATGTAGTTACTTTTAACAAGTAAGGTTTTCTGTCCATTGGGAAACATTCCTAATCACTGTGAGTTGAGGTCTGAAAAGTAATTAATTTCATTGAATTAAATTCATTGCCCTATATCCCTATTTTACACGCTACTACAGTAGCCATATGCCATTTGTCTTGATGTGAGTGTGGTTTCCTCTAAACTGGGTTGGAAAAAAGATTTGCCCTGTTATGAGCAACACTTACTGAAACATTATCAGTCAGAAAGTTCATTTCCACCGCTGCTCCACCATATGGTCAGTCCAGTGCTGGCCCACGTGGAGAGCTCTCCACAAACCAACCATCTTCTACACCAAACCGTGTAGAATTGTTGGTGGCAAAGCAACCATGAACAAGCCTCTCCATAATGCCTCAGCTAAGAAGGCTACACTTTGTGTAAACATGGCTTCAGAGTCCATCTATTGTCTTACCTCTGGTCCTTTTTTTTCTTTGCACTAATTGAAAAGAATTGTATATTTTATATGTAATTTTATGACTTTATAAATTTATGACTTTATTCTCATAAAATTACGACTTTAATCTCATAATTTTGCGACTTTATTCTCGTAATTTTATGACTTTATACATTTATGACATTATTCTCATAAATTTACGACTTTAATCTCGAAGTTTTAGATTTTTTTTGTTTTTAATGTGGCCTTAATCCTCCGTCGTAGTTTTTGCTGGTGACTCTGATTTTAGATTTTTTTTGTTTTTTGTTCCCACTTAGAACCCAACCAGTACTGGACCCGTCTGACTGTCTGACTGCTTGTGTATTTAGCCTGTCACAAGTCTTTTAATCCAAATTGCAGCAGTCCCATAACTCATCTATTAACTTGGCAAGCGCAGTGTAATTTTACATTGTTATCATCATCATCATCATCATCATCATCATCATCATTATTATTATTATTATTGTTCGCAAGAAATGCGGAAGAGCAATACAACAAAAAAGATGTAATTGGAACAGTTGACAATTGCCATTATAAATACAGCTCAATCATGCTAGGGCAACTATAAAACTGGAGACTTACCCTGCATGTCTGGTCAAGCCATGCAGCTCCTTTCTTTAGCAGTTTGAATGAATTACCTGAAAGACACCAAATGAAGAGCAGGTGAATCTGTCGGTTAGAAGCCATCATGATCAATACACTGAGGTCAGACTCAAGAGTTTTTCAATTCATTTCCATCCATAGCAATACATTTTCAGTGAATACAGATTAATTTATCTAAGTTTAAAACCTCCCTTTTGAGCTCTCTGCCACATGAGGGAACTTACTTCATTACCGTCCAGCACCCCGGCTCGTCAGCTGTGGCACTTGTGTAACCTTGGCTGACCCTCACACTGAACATCTCTGCCAAATGTGAATCATGAAAAGAGGAAACAATTTCTGTGATCCTAATTTTGTGTATTTTTTCAGCAATTTAATTCATGCAGAGAAAACTATTTGGATAAACTTTTGACCCCCCGGATCTGGTAACTGATTTCCTATACTAAAGGTCAAGACAACACAAGACACAGACTTTTCATCCTTAACAATTATATGTCTTGTCATAAAGGGCCCATTTTATTTTAGCTATTTATAGAGACTGGACACACTCATCCTCCACACACATACACCATGTACTAAGTCTGCAGCACAGAGCTGTATACCTTAGGGAATAACACTTTTATTATTGCCGAACGCAACCAGACTTCGTTTTTTTGTCTTTGAAGACATTTCACCTCTCATCCAAGAGGTTTCATCAGTTCATGCTCGGGACTAGGCTGGAACTAG
>JBCAUF010000039.1:3587559-3598071 GCA_038406115.1 Haemulon aurolineatum
CACATTATTCCTTTAACGTAATGGTTTTTTGTGGTTACACTGACATGCTGCATGAAAAGCTGCCCACCCAGGTCGAGTCTGTCGGAGAGCCCCTCACACTGGTGTGGGGTCTGACTTCCAAAGGCCCGCAGCCTCAAACAGCTCCAGTCAGGGCGAGGGAGAGCGTGACTGCTGTTCCGGAAAAGCTGCCTGGCGTCTGTGTGCGTGTGTTTGAGAGCGAAAAGGATCGGGCCGAGTTGCTGACTACTCTTGTCAGCACTACACAAGGCCCTGCTGGGGACAGGGACTCAGACACACACACACACACACACACACACATGCACACATACTGGGCACACAGCCCAACACTCACATGTACACACACACATACGGACCGAGCCAGCTAGCCTCACTGGCAGAGTTGGCAGATTGCAGCGGCTATGAAGGACACAGGGGACAGACGCGCACGCTGGGGATATTTTGGTTAATTAGACCAAAAATGTTACAGCGAAGAATCTCACTCAGCTGTAATTACTCCCAAAACAGATGAGCTATTAACTGGGATGCAGCTGAGATGAGAACTCGGCCCACTGTGTAGTGCAGCATCGCATCAGTCCCACTCTATGATGTCATGGTACAGTGTGCTCAGCCTTTACCACTAATTCATCGATGACATTTAAAGTAGATCGTCAATGGATAAGCCTGCTCCCAGACTGCATTAAAGCATACTTAATGTCAAGTACACTCACAAACATTTGCAGATATTCTCTCTGAATTACCTCTCAGTGCCATTTCTGGGATATTTTTGTCCCTTTTCCCCAGAAAGCACTGGATGTGGTTTCGTTTTATGACCTCATGGGACTCGTTATGAAAGGACAGAAAAGCATCTAATGGGATCGGAGTCATTAACACCCAATTTGGGAAAGAAATTGCATTTGATTGTGCATCATTGGGGCAGGAAAGGGAAAATGACTACTGTACGCATGCTGCTGCTGCTTCCTGTGCATTCATAAAGCCAAGGAGAGAAAAGAGGACAGGAGGGGACAAACAAGCAGAGCAGGTGAAAGATTGTGTCTGTCTGTGTGTGTTTGCCTCATAAATAATCTAATCACTGTAAAACCAGACTCCATTTCTTCAAAACAACTATATAATTGCATAAGGCACACAACAAAAAGTTCATTCTTGAGCTGCTCACGTTGTATTTCAATATGTGTCCTTAAAAACCTCTCTCAGACATGTGCTCTCCTCCTGCTTCTATCCACCAACCAGGAGGTTTGAACCAGTCTAAAAATCATTTCCACTTTGGCCCTGAAGAGTGTATTTCTCCACACAAATCATCTGCCTGCCTGGCTTGTCTTCTCTTTAGTAGGCCTGTCACTACACCACTGTGTCCTGTAGAGACCTTTCTCAAAACAGAGTACACTGACTGGTCTCCTCAGTATAGTACTAGCACTGTAGTTACTATAGTAACCCACGCTCCCTTCCTTTTATATAGTGAACATGAACATATGAAGTCTGGAAAACCCCACCTCAATCTCAGCATCCACCTGTGAGATCTGAGTCTATATTCCAGGGGGTTGCTGTGATCGGGCCCCACTTCCTGCACTGCGTGGTGTTTCATTTTCGGGGGACTGACGAGGTCCGTGCTTAAATGCATAAAAATCAACACTGCACATAATAATCCACGATGACGAGCCTTTTTTTGACCTCACACGTACACACACGACAGCCAAAACTCTGCCTCTGAGTCGCTCTGTTTTTCGCTCCTCCCAAAGGCAAGCGGCTCCGTCTGCGACATCATGCATCCATTAGCCACACGCAGGAGACTTATCGAAATGAAACAGCATGGCTGCTCTTTAATCGCTTATTTGTACATACTGACACCCGTGCCAGAAAAGCAAGCAGGCGCCCAGCAGTGCGCCTATTAAACATTAATTTATTGCATGAATAAAAGATCAATTTTTTTGGCTTTACTGACGTTTAGTATAATATCATGAGTTATATTACTTGTAGTTTGAAATTAGATTAGTCAACATCCTGTCATTCAGAATATTTTTTGTTGCCTCTAAGTGTGAAATACAGTAGCTGTGCTTTTGGTACTGGGTGAACATTTTGCCTCCACCTGGACACACATCAGCAGCCTTGTGGTGATTACACCCATTGAAGGTTGTATTTCTGATCTGACTGTGAGGAGTATGAAGAAACGAAGAGTGAAGAGAACGGGAATCACATCCGTTACTCCCTTGTCTGGTTTTCACTCTCTGCAGCAGCAGAGATAAAAATAGCAACATCCATCAGACAGCTGACACTCAGTTGTTCCGATGGGAATACCATCAATACGGTGGATGTTGTTTTTTTTTCCGGCTGTGTGTTCAAACGTCAATGCCATACAATGCTGTCATGACTTCTCACGAATGAGTCACAATGACCTTGTGTGAAACCAGTGAGAGCATACAGCTAAATGTAGATACAGTGTATGTCCTGC
This sequence comes from Haemulon aurolineatum, assembly GCA_038406115.1. NCBI lineage: Eukaryota > Metazoa > Chordata > Actinopteri > Lutjaniformes > Haemulidae > Haemulon > Haemulon aurolineatum. Next base: position 3,590,024 of record JBCAUF010000039.1, read on the forward strand.
AAGCAACTTTCTCCTTGCATGTCATTTGAAATGCATGATGAAAAGTAGATAAACAATGTAAATCAGACTGATGTTGGCATGCTATCAGAGATGTGATGTGGTTCTACAAATAGAGATGGGTACCATGGACTGATCTTCAACTGGCAATGGCCACTGTTAAATTAACCTTTTCCCTTGCAGGATTACATCATGGTGATGATCTTTACGTTCTGAGATCAGTGCAGTGCATGCAGACTGACATGACGAGTCGACCTCTAGTCAAGGTCGCACTCATAATCAGGTACAACACCTGCATATTTATGACTTAACAGTTACACTACCTGTTTAAACACAAACTTCATCCAAACAAACATTAAATGATGTGTCCACAAACTATTGGCCAAAGTGTCCATCTGCCCATCTTAAATCAAGTTATTTAATAAAGGATGTATCCTATCCTTAAATTCTCCCAGTACAGCTGCTCCCATTTCCAATCACTCGCTCACCAAACAATTTTATCATCTGCTATCTGATCCACAATCAGTCCAGGAAGACAGGCAGACAAACTATTGCCACAAATGATCTGCTCGTTATTAAACTGTGACGACAGGCCGCGCCGTGAGACGCTGAGCTCAGTCGACTGGTGTGTCCTTAAAACCAGAACAAGGCCGTATCTGTGCAGCGCTGACCTTGAAGAGCGTAGTCAAGGACACTCACTTGATACGAATCACCGGAGATTTTAAAGAGAGCAAGAAGGAGGAAAGTGAACGGCGATGAAGGATTCATTGTGTACCCTGTCCTTGTGCCTTTCTCTCTGTGTGTGTGCGTGTGTGTGTAAAGCAAACACAGGCAAAGACACAAGTGATATTCAGACTTGTTTTTTTTTTCCCTACTGATCACTCAGTGATGAACAGAAATAAATTTTGGCAGTCTGTCAAACACCATTACTGATCAACCAACGGATGACAACTAGCTAATCTAGCTAATTCCGGTACATTTACATTTTAATTGAAATGTTCATGAATGTACACTGTCCCTTTTTTAAATAAACAAATAAAACAAGTGGACAAATCAAGGGGTTAATAGTTAAACATGTTTTGCTGTTATTGGTGATTACAGGTTGTCAGAATAAAACAAGTTAGGCACACATTTCTCAATTTTCTAGGGCCATGTGGGCAATATTGCAAATTACTGAGCAGGACTGTTTTGTGGTAGTCCGGTTCCAGATGTCTGAACCATCCACATCCAAGAATTGACCTGGTGTTATGCTCAATGGTGGCTGTTATAAAATAGCCAATTTACTAATTAAGAATGGGGGTGTCATCTTCCTACAGACTAGCGTGTGCCTAGCTACAATCATGAAATATACAGCAATGAGTGCAGATAAAATGTAGAGATTGTTGTAAGTCAACTATTTAACTGAAACATTTCTGTATTCAGTGTGAGAGTTGTTAACTGCTTCTTGTCAACAGCTACCGCGGCCTCCATGTCGACTGAGGATTGGATGGACACATGGCTCGTGACTGATTGGTTAGGACGAAACAGCCCAAAAACAAAACAACCCGACTCCCAACAAGATCTCAGCAAACAGGAACACAATGTCAGGCTGAGTGAATAGAGAGAAACAAAACAGTCTGATAATCAGGCGAGTGCTGTGGTAGCACTGAATTTTTTATATTTTCACATCAACGCAATGAAATACACAGAATAAACATGTAAAGATTTCCCATTGTGCTGCCATCTAGTGGTGAGCAAATGAAGTACTGGAGTTTGCATTCAGATGGCGATGTCGCAGTACTTCTTTGGAGAGTCACTCTGACCTCAAACAGACACAAAACCTGATCCGAAGCCAAAACTCCGTCGTGCAGAGAGAGGCTCCGACCGTTCGGGCACCAAATCATTCTCCCAAAGTGAGCTGCTGCTCTAATGCGAGGAATGCTGCTAAACCGCAGCGATTGGCCCCTGACACCAGACAGATTTCCTCGCAGATTAGATTTCAGTGGGAGAGATGCAAAGAACAGTGTGTACTACAGCTTGTGCCAGTGATGTTGACAGAGCTGAAGATGGAAAAGACGTGAAGCCAGGAGAGGTCAAAGATATTTTCGTGCTACACTTCTGAAGGAACACAAAAACAGGGCAAAATAGTAGTCCTTTGTCTTGCCCATGAGTGCACCCAGCCTACCTGTGGGTTGTCCTCCATGACGCAGCGGATCTTCTCCACCACGTCAATGCGCCGCTGTCGGTGCAGGGCGTTGATCAGCTTGGCCAGGTTGGCGTCACTGTCCCGGATGGTCCAGTGCTGCAGCGCCGCGTAGGCCCGCTCGTGGTCGGACGAGTAGCCGTTGGAGAAGGCGGCCACCTCCCGTTCTGTGGCGTTGGCCAGCGACTGGTAGATGTCTATCCACTGCGTGCCCACTTGAGCCGCCACCAGCTTCAGGATATCCACCCCTGAACGGAGAAGGAGAGAGAAATATTAGAGAAACCTAGCTTCAAGGTGAAAGACGAGGGCTTGTGATCATTTGTTGAACCACTTATCAGCCGATCGATATATAAAAGGAAAGAAAATGAGACTCAGATGAATGTTGGATTTCCTCTTAATTGAAGAATGTAGGTCAGTAGCTGTAAGCTGTGCTAACTAACAGGATGCAGCAGGAGACAAATTGCCTCATTTCTTACTAATGGAGCCCTCATGCTATGCTCCACACAATGCACCATTGTTCTCTTTCTGTCAATTACACTGAACACCTATATGGTCTGTGTACGAGAGGGTGTCAGGAAATATATTCTTTCAGCTTATGCAGCTAGCATGTTAAACTAATGACATGTATAAGTGGGGCTGTTAGCTATGATGAACACGGTTGAGGCCTCCATCCTAAATTAGTGAGGCCTCACTGGATTTTTTTGCAACTAGTTACGCATTATCTTGCCATCTGTAAGCTTTCTTTTAAGCTTAGAGGATTTACAAAGTTTATTCGACAGTATGATTTAAAGATCTGTCATCTCCATGACTTGTTTTTCCAGGGGGGACTCCTAAAAATCGCACATGTCAGAAGTCCTCTAGGTGATGTACTACTCAGTCTGTGATGTCCTCTGTGGCTCTGAGGGGGCTTTTGTCAAGGAGAATTAATCAAGAGACATGACTTGAGTCATACAGGCTCAGACTTGTAGACGAGAAACTTATTAATAGAAACCTGCATTACAAACTGGGGCCACAGAGTTTAAGCCAGAAACTACAAGTCCAGATATCTTAGCTTGTGCTGCACTAATGTTATCAGTCAAGGGTTAAAAGAAGACCTACTCGTTGGATTGGCACCTACAGTATATCAATAGTGTCTAGAGGATGAACCCCATTGACTTTGGTGATGAACTTCCCCTTAGGCGACCACAAGGTTGACATTTGTAGTTCTGAGTGAAATATCTTGACAACTGATGGATCGGTTGTCATGAAATATGGTGATAACTTTGGCGACTCCTCAACTTTTTCATTTACTTCCATAGCAAGACCAAAATCTGACTGAATAAACTTTGTTTTATAAGCAAATACAAATGCAAAGTTATTGACAGTCCTATCAGTCTCAGCATGTTAACATTGTCGCTGTGAGCATGTTACCATGCTGATGTTTGCATTTAGCTCAATGCTCCTCTGTGGAAAAACAGCACATTTTCTTATAATTGCAAAGACACAAACTAATTTCATTAAATTTTAAACTTGCACCATAAGTATTTGGATGATTGAACTCACAGGACCTCAGAGACATAAAGATCTCCTGCACCACTTGTACGACATCATGCTTCTCCCATTAGGTTGTCATGAGGCCCGTGGCACTCGAGGAGCTCAAAGAATCCTCTCAGTGCAATAGATATACCTCTTAACCAACACCTCAACTTTCCAGACACATGCTAAGGATTGCACCGACACGCACGGGGTGGTGCAAGAGGCAGCATGTCATGCCATCAGTCTTGGATCTCCCTGGATCAGCTGTGGCAGTCTCTTATTTTAGTGTGTTGACACACATCTGCTGCGTGGTTGGAAGCGGTGGAATACACAGGGTCATTCATCTTGAAGACAGGCAGCTGTTGAGCCCCTCCGGTAGGGGAAGGATCTGATTCTCAAAAGCTTTTGCATAACGCCAAACACATCAGGTTGGATCTTGTTCTTATCGATCAAGGTGGTGAGTGTTTGGAGATTTATCTTCTCATGAATCTCTCAGGTAACAGTCCACCATAAAACTGCATTCATACACACAGAAGGAGGGCTCAGCAGTCCCAGTGCTGCATGATTTATTAGCATGTTTCCTTTTTTGGTGCATTTTGTCCATACCACTGTCGTTCAAGGAAACCAGGGCTTTTTTAAACAGAAGTCACATTGACTCACAAGTGCTCTGTTGTGAAGCCAGTGAAGGAAGTCAAAGAGTGTAAAGGGAGCAGTCAAAACAAATACTTAACCAGTCCTTGCTAAGCATGATGCACACCTGTTGTTATTTATCTGGTGCTCACTAAAAGTGGTTTTTCGTAATCATAGCGGAACCACTATTTAGTACTAAAGCAAACCGCAGATTTAACACCCTGTTCTGCTGATCCATGCTCGGATGCGGCAGTTAACAGGCAGTGATTAGACAAACGAGGTAATCAAACTGATTTTGACAATTTTACTAAATATCTCCTATTACAGAAGACGAAATATTTGGTCTGTTTTAGATGCACATTTCTTCTGACCTGCACATATAAGCTGCTGAGCACTTCAACTTGTTGGCGTACATTGACGCTGTTTATAACATCTTTACTACAAAGTGGACAGAAAGTGGCCTGCAAAGAAAGGAACCTTTGTAAAGATAGGAACAGCTGTTGTAAGAAAAGTACACATGACCTAGGTTGATTTTGTTTAGTGAAGTAGTCACAGCTGTGAAGGCAGCTGTCAGTGTTGTACCTGGTCATTGGGGCATGTTGCCATGGAAATACAGTGCATTTAAGCTCAGTACATGATGACTTTAATAATGGACTTTTCCTCTTATTTTAACTGTGCATGTGTCACAGTAAATACACACATCTCAAACAGCCTAACACTTCACAATCTCTCTGGTGACACACACACATACTGTAGACACACAGACACACACACACACCACCATTTGGCGTTTCTCCGTAGCCATGAATACTGCTTTTTCACGCGCAGCTCTCCCCCTCAGATGTCCCGCTGCCTGTCCACAACACTCCCTGCTCCACTTCCTCCCTGACTGTGATCTGACTTGACAATGACTTGGCTGGAAATATAAACGCTGACTCATCTGTTTGTCGGGCAAAAATGAAGCATCTCGGTTGCTTCGTGTGACGCGGCGGAGGCCACGCTGATGTGCGTGTGTCAATTAAGTCAAGAGGCATCTCTTTACCTAATTACTTGAAAGGGTTTTTGTGTGTTGCAGATAAATACGGTCCTCTGATTGGATGATCTACAGTATCTAGACTCTGTGGTATCTACATTGAACTGTTGTGATGCTTGTTTGTGCAGGCCTACATATACATAAGACTTTTATTCAAGTTGTGCTGCCCACCACCACATCTGTACTCAGACAGAACCGTCTTGCACCATTCACTTTTATTTATCCCACTCTCCACAAAACAGCACCGTTTTGCACACAGTAATGAGACGGGAGTCGATGGTACAAATATGTCGTTTGGATAAACTATGTGGACTTAATACCTCATTAGTGAACAAGCTAATGAGTCTGCTAACTGACCATTAGTGAGCTGCTCAGCTTGGAGAGCTTCCTCGCACGAAATGGTGTGCATACAAATTGCACTGAATTATTTTTTGAATTTGATTGTTTTCTGTGTGATTTTACATGCATTCTGGCATAAAAATGTTCTCTAAATTACTTAATATTGTTAAATTCATTATGCATCACCAGACATAGTTTTAGTTTATTTCCACTGTGTCCACCACTGTTCTTTTTGATAGCTAAATCTAAATATTTAACCAAATTTTCATATGAAATTCAAATTAAAACAGTGCAATTTTCTGATTCAGTGAATTCACCAATCCACATTTTACCCACTGAAGCTTTTTGTGCTGCATGGCCATTACACAAACATCAATAGAGAATTAATTCCACCACTTTTGATAAGTATCAGGTTGATCCCTGATTAATGTTTGGTGTAGCAAACATGCTAAGTGCATAAATCCCGGATGAGAGAGAGACAGAAATTAAATGGATGTAAGCCAGCGTAATTCAAGGCTCGACACACACAGACACGCTCACGTGTACAAATATATACACGCCGAGAAATGCAAGCACACGCAAGCCGAGGCTGGGAGGCATGTATAAATAGACATGTGAAGCCTGTACTCATGTTTACGCAGACACACTGACATGCCGCACACACTTTATGAATGCAACAGCACTCACACTTCCAAACCCTCACATGAACCCTCACTGCTTAACCTTTACCTAAACCTCAACTTAAATCTAATTATTTTTGTAACCCTCAACCCTGAAGTCCTGAACCTACACTCACCTTACCATTAACCCTTACCTTAAAACTAAACAGCCCGAATCCTCAACTGACCCTCTGCAGAAGTGAAAAACGACTTAATTTGACCTCCTTTCGCAAAATGTCCCCAAAGGTAAAGAAGAGCACATACATAAATGCACGCACACACACACACACACACACACACACACACACACACACACACAAAGGATCCCTTTAGTGCTGCTCAAGATTAATAAACCCGCATGAATCCCTGAGGGACCCAGAGGACCTCGCGTGCCAGCCTTCTGGGCCGAGAGCCTGTCGACTCTCATCCACAGCGCGCAGCGACAGAAGAGAAATCCCCCTGCTTTGCATGCCTCACTGCTAGCTGACCACATTTAAATGACCTATATAAGTCTCGTGATGATTCAGTATGTCAGCCTGCGGATGTGTCTGTATGTTCGGATGGGAAGTGTGTTGGTTTGTGTGTATTTTAGTGTACGCTTGTCCCTGGCATTATATGTGGATTATATGCTCTCCTAGCCATAAACCGAAATGTTTAACAGCAGCTACAAGAGAGGACAAACTGTTAGCTGTCTTAAAGGTGTGTCACTGGAAGAGAGTATCATTTCTGCATCTAATGGGACACGGTTTTTGTCATCATTTGTTGTTGTGCCAAGTGACAGAAAAGTATAATTTTCTATCCTATCCTCATTATGTGTCAAAAACAACTCATCCCATTTGGCAGTGTAGGTGATAATGGCTTCTGTTGTGACACTAATTGCTTTGTGTTTTCCATCAGCCCAGTAAAACTCAAGAGAGCTTCAAACACAGGGAAACAGTTGTCTTGGCCACTTGTGTTGCAAAGGCGCCTAACTGCTCTGAGCTGGGGATGCTTTAACATTGTAATCGGTAGGGAACGAGGAAACATTTATCTTCTCAGCAGCATCACCTTCAACTCTCCCCTCTCCTCATAATTAATGACAGCTATCTGATGTTCACATCTACAGCTACTGCAGGAGGCACTTGACCCCATACTGCTTGATTGGACCTCCTGTGGTTCCAACAATAGACAACTTTGGTTGTGTGGGCAAACACAGAGGTACAAAGTTGGGGAGTGATAATGGGTGGCTAATCCATCCATCCATCTACCACTGCCTCAAATTTCTTCTTGGGGGGTTCTAAGGTGTCCATCCATCTTTTTACTGTTCGATATCAAGGTCCGGACAGACAAAGAAGGTAGCTTGGGTCATGTCGTCCAGCTCTTCCTGAAAGATCTTGAGAACATGTAATCCTTCTTCCAGGTTCTCTCCCATCATCTCCTACTAGTTTAATGTGCTCAATGGAGGCCAAATCAGATGTCAAAACCACCTCAAGTGGCTTCATTTGATGGGAAAGAGATACTCTCTAAAACTCCTTCCAGATGTCTGTGCTCCTCTGACTATCTCTCAGGCTCTCTGGGGCCCAACCATCCTGCAAAAGTAAACAAATTTCGAACAATAGTGTCCATAATCACACTGATCATTACCACACGTTCATGATCACAGGTGATGGTTGGAATTTACTGGTAAATCAAGATCTTTGCCTCCAGATAAACT
>JBCAUF010000039.1:5268662-5280536 GCA_038406115.1 Haemulon aurolineatum
TCACTGTCTGTTCTGACTTGATACCTGAATGTGGATATCTGGATATCTATATCCTTGAATTTTGTTATTATTATTTGTTATCATCATCCTCATCGTTATTGGCTGTTAGTCTATATGATGCTATAGTAAACCTCACAGCAAGCCTTATTAAGGAGTAAAAAGCAGGAGGGTAAGTAGCTTCACATTGAAGCAGGTGTAGAAGTGCAGATTGCAGCAACTTCAACATTTTGAAATCATTTGACTGCAGTATTGTCACTGTCTGTGTTCGCATTGTTTTGATTATTCAAACGATTAAAATGTATTTTAAATAATGCTTTGGTCTCTCTTCTAAGCATGAATCGATATATAATACTATTATCTCAATGAAAAATACTGAAACAGATGTATATGCCACAAAAAGAGGCAATTTATTACTTGGCCGGTAAAAAATTGTACAGCTGCAGTCAGAGTAGGACGTGTTCATCCCTCTGCGTCCAGACTGAGGATCTAGGGATGTAAATGTTAAAGGGAGGCAGGAGTGGCGGTGGGGAGTGTCTCTGTGCGCTGCGTGCGCTGCGTTGTTTCTCTGAAGCCTCCGTAGCGCAGATCGTGCGGGACAGGAAGTCGTGCGCAGAAACAAAACATCTGGTTGAGACACTGGAGTGGACACGCAGTGCAGCCGTTTAACGCACACGCATTCAGTGGAATCAAGTTATTTGGCTGCACTTTGTGTTGTTAAAGAAGAGTAAAAAAAAGCAGAGCGTCCTGTCTCCTCCGCTCCGCTCAGCTGCTCTGGCGCTGCACACCTCTAGCACGTGCATGTGTGTGTAACATTGGCAAGGAAAAAAACATCATCAATCGTCGTCTCAATCGCCGATACACAATCGGAATGTAGATCGGCATCACCCTAATAACTACATACATACATATATACATACATACATACATGTCCTACCTGAGTCTACCAACTCCCAGAATGAGGAAAGCAAATGAGTCCTGCACCGTCTCTGCAGATCACCCACTGATAAAATGGTGTTCCTGCAGGTTGTTCAGGTTCAGCTCCTTTCGTGACATAACAAAAGGATCCTCTGTGCGAAAATGCTACATATAGCCATAGCGGATGGGTTTGGGTACAGTGCTGTTGGACCTGTGACAGCTGTATGAAATTGCTGAAAAACAGTAATATGGGATCTTTAAAATGAATTTGTAAACATGTAATGTTAACTTTGACAGGCTTAGTTGGTAGACTATGTATTTTTAGCTTTTGGAATGCTGGTTAGACAAAACAAGTAAATTGACATCGCCATATTGGGATTAGGAAATTTTAATATCTACCGCATGAATTATTGAGAATAGATTTATCATTAATGAAAAGTGTTACATATTGCCCTAATTGTGAGCTATATACAGTGAGCTAAATACAGGGGGACAAGAATTGTACGAGTTAGGGGAAATGTACTGTAGTGTTTTAATGTGTGTGTGTGTGTGTGTGTGTGTGTGTGTGTGTGTGCTTGTATTTTTTTTCCAGATCCAGTGCTCACACAGATGTGTTGATGAGAGGTGAAAAATCATGGGTAGTTGGATTTCATGAAACTGACAAAATGTCTACAATCCAAGGACTCCCCACACAAGGATCAGATGTAACAATTGTCATTACTAAGGTCCACTTGCATCCCCTTTGTGTACTTGTGGAGTTTTGGGGAAAATTTAGCCAAGAGAGAACAGGAGATTATAAGTGCCTTGCCGAAGAGATTCAGTCTCCTGGAAACATATTTCAAGAGTTTGAAGGAAATCCTGGTGACCAATGCTTGGTTCAGATAGATGGTACTTGGCACAGATCCCGCATAGTCTCAAGAAATGGCTTCAAATACAGCGTGTTCCTCGTTGACAAAGGAATGACATACAACACCATCACAAGTAAGCTGGCATGGGGTAAGAAGAAGCACTTTCACCTCCCACCCGAAGTGGAATTTTGTGTGCTAGCTAACGTGTTACCACTCTCGCCTGGGAACAAATGGTCCCCAGTGGCTGTTGAATTTCTGAGGTCTCTTGCCGGAAAGTCTGTGAGGGCACATGTGCAAGATGTACTGGTACTGCACAGAACATTTATCCTGCACATCCCTTCCATATCCAAGCAAATGTATGAGATGGGAATTGCCAAGAAACTGTCTCCAGACATATTCCAGGACTTTGTTCTTATGTCACTGCAGCCCCATAGCAGAGCTGAAGCGTCTCAAGAGACTTGGCAAAACTCCACAGGAACAGGTGAAGGACTACACAAGAAAGAGCTATTCATGTACCCAGAGCTGCCAGCAGGAACTGTGGAGACTGTCATAGTCACAGATGTGACAAATCCACAGCGGATTTTCTGTCAGTTGAAGGTGTTCTCACAAGAGTTGAAGAAACTTTCAGAGCAAATCACACAGTGCTGTGAAGGCCGAATGGCCAGTTGCATTGTAGGGCCAGAAATGGTTGGATGTCCGTGTGCAGCAAGAGGTAGTGACGGCAGATGGTACCGCTCTGTTCTACAACAGGTATTCCAAACTAACAAACTGGTGGAAGTGTTGAACGTTGACTATGGAACAAAACAATTTGTTCAAATGGAGAATGTAAGACCCCTGGCTGCAGAGTTCTTCAGGATGCCTGTTGTTACTTACGTCTGCTCCCTCCACGGAATCATTGACAAAGGGGTTGGATGGACAAGTACCCAGATTGACTTCCTCAGGACCCTTCTACTGTACAAGACAGTGATTGCCAAATTTGAGTACCAAAGCATTTCTGAGGGTGTTCACTATGTCACACTCTATGGGGATGAAAACACAAACATCAACAACTTGTTTGGTTCCAAGCAGAGCTCCTTACCAGAGTGTGAAAAAACTCTTGGAGATTATGCCATCCGGAGCACTGCATCCAGCCGTCAGCAGCCAGCTCAGCAAGAAAGAAATCAAAGCAAGATGTTTTCTGGACAGGCTGTAGAGGAACAAGAAGGGAAGTCAGCAGAAGTCCTCTCTCTGGGTTCCTCTCATGTGGCAGTTGTTCAGCACGTATCTGACCCATCAGAGTTTTGGATCCAAAGACAGAAGAATGCAAATGAGTTGGATGAACTGATGGATAGTATCTACCATCTGTACAAAGACTCTGTGAGTAAAGATGTGGTTAGAAATCCAAGTCTTGGGCTCTACTGCGCTGCCAAGGCAGAAGATGGGGATTTCTACAGAGCAACTGTGGCTGAAGTTGGTGAGACACAAATCAAGGTGTTCTTTGTTGATTATGGCAACACTGAAGTAGTTGACAGGAGTAACATCAGGGTTCTTCCTGACGAGTTCAAAAGGCTGCCATGTCTTGCACTGAAATGCACCCTGGCTGGTATCAGGCCAAAAGATGGTAGATGGAGTCAAACTGCTTGTGAGTTTTTCACCAAAGCAGTCATGGATAAATCACTAAGTGTGCATGTGACAGCAAAATATGATGATGGCTATGTTGTCCAACTAACGGATACTACAGCACAGCGAGGAAAAGACCTCACTACACTGATGTGTACTTCAGGCTTTGCTGAGAGAGCTGAGACACAGAGACCTGCCAAAGCCAAAATCACCATGCAACCTGCTATTCTACCTTCCACACAACTTCCAGATGCTGGACTCTCAGGTGTAAACAGGAACAGCGGAATGTCTTCCCTGACCGTAAACACAGCTGGCCCCGCCAATAATGAAAGAAAAACGTCTACATTCAAGGAGCACATGTTTCCCACCGGGAGTGTCCTTGATGTCAGTGTGTCCTACATTGAAGGCCCAAATGACTTCTGGTGTCAACTAGTACAAAATGCAGGGCACTTGAAATTACTCATGCATGACATACAGGCTCACTATGCAGGTAGTGAGTTTCAGCCTCTTGTAGAGACAACTTGCGTCGCTCGCCACCCTGATAATGCAATGTGGTATAGGGCCCTTGTAATTCACAAACATGAAACAGCTCATGTGGATGTGTTGTTTGTTGACTATGGCCAGACAGAGACCGTCTCCCTCTATGACCTGAGGAGGATCTGCCCAGAATTCCTCACGCTGCATGGCCAAGCTTTTCGATGCAGTCTGTTGAACCCCATTGATCCCACGTCTGCCACAAATGAGTGGAATGAAGAAGCAATAGCAAAGTTTCACAGCTTTGTGGAAAGTGCTGCATCCAATTTTGTGATCTTGAAGTGCACCATATATGCTGTCATGTACAGTGAGCAGAAGATTGTTTTCAACATTGTGGATCTTGAAACTCCCTTTGAGAGTGTCTCTACCAGTATGGTGAATCTAGTCAAAAGTGCTCCTCCCAAGAAAAGCGCTGGGCAATCTTTTCGTCTGGACACATACTACTACTCAACGCACAACGTAAAAACCGGAAAAGAGGAACAGGTCACAGTGACGTGTGTGAACAGTGTCAGTCAGTTCTACTGCCAGCTCGAGAGGAATGCTGATGTGATAAAAGACCTCAAGCTCAAAGTGAACAATCTGTGTCATCAACTTGAGAATATTAAGCTCCCAACTGTCTTTGGAACATTGTGTTTTGCTAAGTACACTGATGGTCAGTGGTACAGGGGACAGATCAAGGCCACAAAGCCAACAATTCTGGTTCACTTTGTGGATTATGGTGACACTATTGAGGTGGATAAATCTGACTTGCTTCCAGTTCCCAGAGAGGCAAATGACATAATGTCTGTGCCTGTGCAAGCAGTTGTGTGTAGTCTCTCTGATGTCCCTGCCAATGTTCCCAATGAGGTAAACAGCTGGTTTGAGACAAGTGCGACAGAATGTAAATTTCGAGCACTGGTAGTGGCCAGAGAACCTGATGGGAAACTGCAAGTTGAGTTGTATCATAGAAACACTCAGATTAATTCAAAGATCAAGAAGATGTTTCAGATTGAGATGCACTCAATAGAGCAGGTTGTCTGCCGGCGTTGGAGAGCACCTGAGCCTCCAGCAAAGACTCCAAAAGCTGTCCCAAAACAAACTGCAGAAATGAAAGACCACACTCAAACCATCAAAAACAACTTCTCTGCCCCAAAACCAGCACGTCAAGTGAGGGATGTCGAGATGAATCTGAGGTCCACACCGAAGCCTTCGCACCATGTCTCTGAAAAAGGTCAGAAGGTCAAAGCTGCTCCATTAGAGCTTTACAAACCTCCACAGCAAAGGCAATCATGTGGCAAGAGACCATCTAATACGGAACATGGTTCTGAGCTGGTAGATGACCATACAAACTTGAGAAAAGAGAGTCTTTCCACAGAAACTAAACAGCTCATCAGGTCAAAATCACCTGGCACAGAATCTCAGAGGGAAAGCATTGTTGAAAAACTCCCTAAACTTGAAGACCTGCCCCCAAAATCGATCACATCAGGTATGGATGCAGATGTTTACGTCTCTCACTGCAACAGTGCATTGAGTTTCTATGTGCAGCTTGTCAGAGAGGAGAATGATATATTTTCCCTTGCTGAAAAGCTCAATGAGCCGCAATCCCTTTCCCAAACCGACAACATCAAAGAAGTGCACCCAGGTGACCTTGTCCAAGCAGAGTTTGCAGATGATACCTCATGGTACCGAGCAGTTGTAAGAGAAGTCCAGAGTAACATGATAGCTGTTGTTGAGTTTATTGATTTTGGAAATACGGCAATGATGCCAGTTTCCAAGATGGGAAGACTCCATGAGCATTTCTTGCAACTTCCCTCGTACAGCATTCACTGCATGCTGAGTGACGCTGCAGCTCTTAGTAAAGTGGAAGTGCTTGATCCAGAAGTGATGTCAGCTTTCAAAGAAGACACTGGTGGTAATGGAGAAAAGATGCTCAAGTGCCACTTTATCAGGCAGTCTGGATCCGTGTGGGAAGTCAGTCTAGAAGACAGTGGTGTGAATGTCATGTGCAAAGTAACTACTAGATGCTCAACTGATACTTCTGAAATCGTCTCAGAGAAATGTGAAGTTAAGGAACAGTCTTTCCAGAACACTGACATCACGCACATGCCAGAGAACTCCTGTTCTTTATTGTACCACCATCAAGAGTTTGTAGAGGAACAAAAGTTGGAGGTCTTTATCGCAACAGTCAACGATACTCTTTCATTTTGGTGCCAGTCTGCAGACTCAGAAGAGCTTGATAAGATAACTTCAAGCGTCTCAGAAGTTGGGGATGCAGCTGATTGCAAACACATTGATCCAGAGTCTCTCTCCCCTGGCAGCCCATGTATTGCTCTCTTTTCAGACGATCACCAGTGGTATCGTGCAGAGGTCATCAACAAAGATGGAGATGAGCTATCTGTTTTCTTTGTAGACTATGGAAATGCATCCCAAATCAAAGTTACAGATGTGAGGGAAATGCCCACTGACCTGATGAAATCCCCCCCACAGGCATTTTTGTGCGAGCTTGAAGGCTTTGATGCTTCACAAGGATCCTGGGATAGTGGTGCAGTAGATGAGTTCTCAGTGCTTACAACAGAAAAAGTGTTACAGCTGACTGTCACTAGAGCAACTAGGGAAGAAGGGAAAATCAAATACCTTGTACAGATAGAATGTGATGGCCAGGTGATAAATGAGACACTGAAAACTTGGTGGAAGAGCTCTACAACAGAAAACAAACCTGATGCAGTTGGACAGACTGCTGTGAAAGAGACTGCATCACCAGAGGAAGAACTGGAGTATCCTGAATGTCAAGAAGAGGATACTGCCTTTGCTTCTGGTCACCCGCAGAGAGACCACAATGAAGAGCAAGGTGCTGGCAAGCTTGTTGACTCACATGCAGCAGCTGAGGTCCCACCAAATAGTTCACAGCACAATGAAAGCTCTGAAGGTGATCTTAATTCTGAATCTTGTGCAGAGTTTTCAGAAAAAGAGGGGGATCTGAATCTGCCAGCATGCAGGATAACCATTGAACCTCAAATAAGAACAACAGAGACAGATAAAAGTGTGAACATAGTCCCCACTATGGTGGTCTATGCATGTGATGATGGCATAGATGAAGCTCTGTTACGTCCTGTCAATAACGATGATGACCAAGGCATTTTGACCATGACCTATGACAAGAGTGCAGTGGAAACTGACAAAAGCACTGAAGAGGAGGATGCTACAATGACAGACATTATTGGGCCAGACTCCTTAAATTCCATTCCATTAGATGAGAAGCCTACAGGGGCCCTAGATGATGCAGAAGTCACGACTGACTTGGAGTCTTTGCCTGGAGAGGTGAATACCAACAGCATGGAAAGCAGATTTGACATCATTTCTGGTAAGCAGCACATTATGAATTTCTGGTTCATTACCAGACCGTAACCCAATCTGAACGCAAAATGCTTTTTTTTAAATCATTTCATAATTGATGATCATTTATTGTCAAGTTGTGTTCATTGATTGTGTGAAGTTACTAATTTTGTATTTGTCTTTTTTTTGCATTTCCAGATTCTAATGAGCAGATTGATGACAGTGAGGTCATCATTGCAAGGGATGATTCTCTTAGCAGTACAACAACAGTGAAAATGGTAATTGAGACAATACCCTTTTTGGCTACAAAATAAAAAAAAAACATGCATACATATTACAACTGACTGGGTAGATGGTCCCAATGCAATCTAATTGAATGTTGTGTACTTCTAAAGGTTCCCCGTGAAGCTGTTGGTCCCAGAGAGAGCGTGGATCTCTTTGACACAAGTGATAAGATTTCTAAAGACTTTCTAAAGCAGGTACATAACATTGTTTGTGTCACTACTATACATTATACAGGACGGTTTGCGCAAGAAAGAAACGCTTGTAGAATATATGCATTTATAGGTTTGGAGTGATTTTGCAAAGATTAGTGGTATGAAGGTGAACTGTAACTCACAGACATTTGGAGAGACTAGTAATGGAGTAAAATACTTGCAAGGACATCATGTTTTAATTCCTGTTGTACTTGTGTGTTTTGTCCTCTTGTAGTTTCAGACTGAATTGGTGCTACCCTCCTGTGTGCTTCCTGCATTTGGTAAGGGATTCCTAATTCCAACAACATAACACTCACAGATTGAAGGCTAAGGCTACAAATTATCTGAAACAGGGCACAATTTCATGGCAAGCTATCACATTGAATTGCTTGAATAAAGGAAAGACACAATATTTGATTGCATCTTTTCTTATTGACTCAATAAACATAGGTATTGCTGGTATTAATTTGGTCAGCTAAAATAAGTGTGAAGTGTAAAACCTTGGGTGTTCTGAAATGACTGTATTTTAATGATGGCGTGTGATCGTCTTCATAGATGCTCCTACAGAGCAGGAAACCGAAGCCAGAAATGATGTCCCAAATGAAGAGGAGCCATGTGTTACCACCCATGCAGAGGTACCATTATGGAAATACTGCATTTTGTCGTTTTTGCCAGTATTTTCTTGGAACAGAGGGTAGTATTTTTTGAATATTCACTGTACAGATATTATGAGTACCTGTGTGCAGCAGTTTTACATGATATCATCAACACAGCCTGCATTAGTGTCCGGCCAGTGATGGATAATCTCTTTGATTTTAGAATGATGTGACGGCTGAAGAAGAGATCTTCACTCATCAGCCGGAAATGTGTTCAGGTTTGATGACAGGCTTGTCTTTTCATTCTTTATTTTGCATGTGTGTAAACATTCTATATGTGCAGTAAAAATGGAGAAACGTGAACATGAGTCCTATATGGAACAAATAGTTAAGCAAGTAGTGTAAAATACACTGGTAGCTGGATCATTACTAGTGTAATGGAGCCATGTAGGCCTTTTTTAATCTCATTCAGTTGTGCCAGTAGAGGGTTGTTTTATATATTTTTTAGTAGTAGAGAAGCACTCAAAAGCCTTAAGACAATCCATAAGTTGTGTATTATAATCTTGTGTCTTTATGTCTGCAGCCCTGCTAACTTATACTGACACAGCAGCCACCTGCACAGAACCCTGTCAAGATTCGGTAATAAGTCTGAATCCACACAAATCTGAACGCAAACTGCAGAACTTCTTACATCTGACATGTAAATTTGGTCTTGATTGCTTCTCAGGGTGATGGGGTCGAAGAGTTGACCTGTTCATTTGAAGAGTCAAGTTTGACAGATGTCACAGGTACAGACATCACACATCAGTGGCTCCTGATTTGGAGCCTATTGGTGTGCCAGGCATACTACATGATTAGCATTTCATCAGTCTTATCTCTGCACTGCTTTATAGCAGTTGGCAGTGGATGCAGCAGTGGTCTTAGTCTTACTGTGTTATCTATGATTTGGCTCTTTTTCCTTTGCATTGCAGATCCAAAGGAGACAAGTGCTGACAGCGATGCCACTAGTGCAAAGGACAATTGTCTCAGCAGCAAGACAGCAGCGGAAATGGTAAATTGCACCACACTGAGTTTCTACATGTGAGTTATAGGCATCTGTTACAAACTGTTGTGTAATTGCAGCTCAGGGTAGGTAAACCACAGACTTTATTTAAACTTAAGGTTATTCAGTGGTGAATACTATAAAGTTGATATTCAAATATCAATCATGGCCATCATAAACAAATGAAGGCCAGTCACAGAAACACAGTGGGGTAAAATTAATTGTTGTCAACTGTGGCTCACATGGTAAATTCTGAATCATACATTTTTCGCAGAAAATATTCCACTTGTGCAAAAATTTTGTCATTTTGCACTTTATTTTTTTTAACAGCAATATGTGTTTCATTCACCTTTTGAATTCCAGCTGTTTTTCAGCTGCTGTCAATGACACTTCCTGGGGCTTTTTCCCATTAAAAGTCTATCATGAACAGAGGGCTTGAATACTTTAATATGAAAACTCTGATGAAAATGGTAGGTTTTGGAAGAACGGAAGTGGAGGTACTGGATTTAACTGGTGAATTAAAAATGGCATTTTAGATAAGAAAAACTGAGACAATATGGCATAAATCTGTTGTTGGTGCTGTGCAAATGTACACAATACTACATTTATTGACGTTGAGAAAGTTTTAGATTCGCTCGGAAGCTGGTAAATAAAAGCCACTGCTCTGCCTGTGTTGGCTATTGTATGTAAAGTGGTATGCATGCAATACAGTTATGGTGATTGTGACTGAAGTTGTCTTACTTTACAGTAAAATGGTTGTTACATTTTAGGTCCAAAATGAATCACTACTTCCTTGTGAGGAGCTTCCGCATGAACATTTAAATGGTGAGTCATTCTTAACTCAAGGATCATTGAATCAAACACATTTTAGACTTTTTCCACATTCAAAAATCTTTTGTTTTGGGTCTGCTTACATTCCTCATAGTTACTTAAAAACATTGCGGCCTATGATATTTGTGTCACCTGCCTCATTTGTAGCTCTGCCGTCTGACCCTGAGCCACAAACCTATTCAGCTTCCTGTCAAGATTTGGTAATGGAGATCAATCAACACAATTCTGAAATTAAACACCAAAACGTCTCATCACTGTCAAGTGAATGCTGTCTTTGCTGCTTTTTAGAATAACCTGGTTGAAGAGGTGACATGTCTTATCAGAGAGATTTGTCTAACAGACGTCTGCAGAGGTATTAGACTTGATAAACAACTTAATGTGCCAGCCACGCATTGTGATTTATGGCATTAATCAATTTCCAATTAAATATTTTATTAATGGCCAAATTAGTCTGTTCTCCAATATTAACATCGATCTTGATTTTCACAAATGTATACAGTACAGGCCAAAAATTTGGACACACTCAATGCGTTTCCTTTATTTTCATGACTTTTACATCGTAGATTCTCACTGAAATTCCACTTATGAACCCTGAGAAGGCTTCACACCTGTGAAGTGAAAACCATTTCAGGTGACTAGCTGGGGGGGGCAGAGAGAGAGGAGGAGGAGGAGGAGGAGGAGGAAAAAGGAGAGGAAGAAGAAAGAATTTTCACTTCACAGGTGTGAAGCCTTGTCAGGGTTCATTAGTGGAATTTCAGTGAGAATCTACAATGTAAATAGTCATGAAAATAAATGAAACGCATTGAGTGTGTCCAAACTTTTGGCCTGTACTGTCCATTTTTTAATGGTGATTATATTACTAACTGCAAAAATAGACCATGTACTACTTGCCTTTAAGCCTGATTATACTGATTCCTCTTTATTTATTCAGGCCAGCAACAAGAAACAGAAACTGAAGACCGTGAGCAGCTGGTGTATACACCCCCCAAACAAGAAAAGGTAACAGTGCGATGTGATGTTGCCTTTTGATGGTCAAATTCATTTTAATATTCGGCCCACAGTGTTGCGGTCCAAATGTCTTGATAATTGGGTGTTAAACTGACAGAATGTGTCTAGAATTAAGAAGCGTATGCAGCTGTAGTCACTGGCATTACATTGTGTTAATTAGGCACTTAGGATGTAGTAGAAATTAGGCTTATGTTGACTTCAGTACCCTGTGTAAGGGCAACACAGTGTGTGCTTATGTGGCCAACAGTACAAGATGTCAGACAAATGCTAACCAAAAGAAGCTTCAGTTCACTTGTCATGCACAGCCTCTGCAGTGCAACTCAGTGCACCACTTAAACACTCAAAAGGCGCCAATGCTACTGATGAATGTTAAAACACCTCAGTGGTATTCTAGTTATTGCTGTAGGAAAAAAATGTTTAGCATAGTCAGGAATAAAAAATTGGAATATTGAAATTGTCATCAGTATGTGTGACATGCACACTAGTACTCAGTCCTGCCGAGTATCACGGTTATAAGGTTTCTGAAACCATATCCTGGTTTAAGAAACCTGAGAAAAGCTCTCATCCTGGCTGCCTGGAGCACTGATAGAAACCAGGACCATTGTGGCATGCTATCCAGGTTTCTGAAAATTTTTAGTAGGTACAGAAACATGATAGCTGCAAACCTGGAAACCG
This sequence comes from Haemulon aurolineatum, assembly GCA_038406115.1. Lineage (NCBI taxonomy): Eukaryota > Metazoa > Chordata > Actinopteri > Lutjaniformes > Haemulidae > Haemulon > Haemulon aurolineatum. The sequence goes on from JBCAUF010000039.1 coordinate 5,280,499, forward strand.
TGTCATGAATAACAAGGTTGCACACGTTTCCACGTAAA
>JBCAUF010000039.1:5691714-5701911 GCA_038406115.1 Haemulon aurolineatum
ATATAAGCACATATATATCAGTTAAACGCTCACAGAGGCCATTTTCACTGGCATTTGCACTGAATTTTAATGCTTTCAGTAGAATTAGCTTCTACTACCCACACACATTTACATATCTAACATTTTCATCATTTGGATCAGAATATTTCCTTCACTGATGGTAAGAATGTAGCTCTACGTAGCAACTAGTTTGTGTGGTGCGACTTTGATTTTAGTGCTGTAGAAATCTCCACTGAGTAAACACACTGAAACCAGGCTAAGTCTTAACTTTGAGCCGGTGCATTCAGCTCCAGGCCACTAAGTTAATTATCAGAAGAGTGAAAAACTGTGTCATAGCAGCATTTCCCAACACAATTTGTGTCCAAACATTTATGAACACTGCAATTCATTTCAAGGAAAGTGGTTGTGTTTGTCATATTCCATATGGCAGGAACTAATGAAATGCGGATTTTTGCCTTTGAATTGTTCACCGAACAGGTGTTAGCTCTGAGTAGTTGTTTTTTAATCTTTCCCTGCCAAAAGAACATTCAATTTTCTGCTTAGTACAAGCTCTCTAACAGCTTCACTTTGTGATCCTCATTTAAGCGTCTTCTAATCAGCCTCAATGTGGAGGAAAAGTCATTAAAGGATGCAATTTAAAGCGGTCTTATTCCAGGTATTACAAACATCGACGTCTGGTAGACTTAGCATTGAAGTGGCTGATTTAAAGCTGTGCTCTGTTGTTATTCCCATCTTCCATTGCCCTCAGTAGCCTTTAATTAAAGACTGAATGCAGGTGAGGCCTTTGCCTTTTTCACAGTGCTCCAGGTTAATGCGTGTCTCGGTGGGTCACTGGATTTCTGCCCATTTGCTGCCAACAGTGAATGCCATGAACATTAAGTAAAAGCAGACAAAATCAATTTAGGATCACCTTGTTGTATTGTGAAATTAGATTAAAAAAAAAAAGAATAGACATTTGGTAAAAATAGGCCACATGGCTCACAATTACTGAAAGATAATAGCCTTGAAGGTTCTTTTCTTGAAGGCGCTTACTCTATTGATACTAATCATTAAAATTTGATGTTGTGAGTTGAAAGAGACCAACAACACAGCACAGCCTCTATAGGAATCCCACTGACAGCATTTAAACATTAAATGCAGGGGATATTTTAAGCAACCATCAAACAGGGGACTGTTTTGAGATGCAAATTCAATTTATCCTTCCAATTTTAGACTACTGAGCTGAAGATTACGATGCAAGGGTAAAATGTGCACAGAATTCCTGCTTGTTTTTCTGTCACAGCAGCAAAGAAATTGTGCTTTGTGCCATTGAGATAAGCAAGATATTTTCTGTACCAAAATGAATGCTGTGAATACTGCCTGACAAGTCTTTAGTGTCTGTGAGGAGACTTGCTTTCAAAAAACAGAAAACCACAGCACTTTTCTGAAAAAATGTACACAATGTACACAAATTTGCTCTGTTTTACAACTTATGAAAAGTGACTCGCCAGCTGCACGGAGTCCTAATTGGTGACAAAATGATTTTTATGCTGAAAACTGCTGTCTAACAGTCTGAAATCCTCTCAGGCCTGGAAGGCATTTCCAGGTGTTGACACGATAAAAGCTACCCCCGCTGTATACAGTATGATGCAACCCACCAACAGAGTCCTGCAACCAAAACTAGCACTGTGAGGCTTGGTCAGTTATATGTTGACACTATGTCCTGCGGGCATTGATTCAAGCATTTGGTCATTTACAGGCTGTGGTTACTGTATTAGATTTTAAAAATGAGAATCAGCATCTGTCTGGCTTCACAAAAATAACATTTCTCACATTTGTCTTGGATTGCGGTAGAATGCACATTTGTTTTGTGTCCACTCCCCGTATTTTATCCCAACTTGATCGACGAACTGCATTGTGTCAGTGTTTTGACGAGACTGTGAAGATGCACGCACGTCTGCCAACTTGCGCTTAGGGTTTGGGTTTTAAGAAGTGACTGTGTGAATGAAGCTGCAAACATTGTGTTGCCATCACACTCTACTCCCTGCAGTGCACAGCAGACTGAGTAACAGACTGTGAGGAGGTGAGATAGTAGCAAGAGCAGCAGTCGTGGATGAAGTATGAAGTAAAAACAGTGATACCATAAAATAAATGACACGCAGTCCGGCATTAAAAATCTTTCCTAAGGAATAGTTACATATTGTAACAACAGACTCTATGAGTGGAGGCGTAGCCCCATTTGGCAAAATGTGCTTAGAAAAATCAATTAAAAGTATTGTGTCCCCTGTAATGGATTGTTAATGCTGATATGTTCAAGTGAAAGAAGCACTTTAATGTTCTAGTTGCAGCTAAATCAAACAGTCTTGCATCGTGTTTTACCTGCCTGTGTTTTGTACATATAATCGTGATCTGCAGTTAGTTGAGTAGGAGTGTAAATTAACATAAAACACACAGATGTCTTCATAATTGCTTGTTACTTGTCAGTTAAATTAAGGGTGGCTTATTTACACATCCAGCAGTTACAGAGTCACATAATCATTCATCCGGAGTCCAGTGTTTACTCTCTCATAGTTCTGCTTTTGGTCTCAATCAACTCATGAGTGCTTCAGCTGCTAAATGCTCCAGTATGTTCCAGCGAGTCGCGAACTAACTGTGTGTGTGTGTCTGCTGTTTGGCGGTGAGCAGGTAGTGTGCGCAATTGGTTCTCGGAGCAGCTGAAAACGACACGATGAGAGCAGTGAGAGTGAAAACAGCGAGGTTGCAGCTGGACAGCTAAACAATGAGCTGCGACCCACTGCAAAGCTCCGTAAAGCCGTGGGGAGCTGCACATTCGGGCGCCAATTCATCAGCACAAGCGGACTCTTTCACGTGGCCACGCTGTTTTCACATCATCAATTCATGCACTCTCATTAGAAAAATGTCAGCTATAGCCACTTCAAGTACTGTGCTTAAATGCACCTTGTTGCATTCCTCTGGGGTGATGCATGTTAGCTTGAGCATTTGCAATAACAGTGGCTCCCTTATAAGCTGCATTAAATGTGCATCCATATGGTCAGCTTTAAATGTGCATTAAGTATTCCCTGGCCATAAATTTGCCTGCCGCATGACATGCTCGGTGCGGTGAGCTAAGTCAGAGACATCCAGAGGGATCACAGAGCACATCATTACAAAATGCAGTAAGAAAAAAAAAAACCCAAAAAAACTGTTATATAATGCACAGATTTTTTTTTCTTCCACATATCGCACAATTTCCCTCATCTGTTTTTAAAAAGCGGCCTAAATAGGTCTTAATTATCCACATCCATAACTGAGTGGCACTAGGGCTGAGCAGACTCAGTTCATTAGTCGCATGAAATATCAAGTTGTCTGAGAGCTTTCATTTGTTTTCAAGCTCACAATGTATACTGCACAACTTTAGTGTCTATGACATATTTTTCTCTGGTGTAAAATGCATCCTTAGTTCTTTATACGTGAAGCTATAGAGTGAAACTTGTGCATATTTATATGCTAATTGGTGATTTCTCCATGCAGCATGTATTGCTGTGTTGGGTGCCGTGAAGAGGCTGTTATCATGGTAAAGGTGATTTTCTCCTCAGCATAGAGAAATAATTGGTACGGATCTAACTAACACTTCCTCTATGTCTGGTGGCCTTGATTGAAAGTACTTGTGCTTTCACCAACAGCTACTTGAATTTTCAAAAAATATGCAATATTAATGTTGTGGAAGGGGGAGCTGGATGAGATTCTTAATAGAGACGGTGTTTATGCATGCACAACACATAACTGCACAATGGGGAGGAAGGTAGAAATGCTAAACATTTGCAATAAATGTATGGTTCTGCCTGCAAGTTGTTGCTCTTAATGAGAAAGTCATTCATGGCTAAACTAAATATGAACCGAGCATTTTCAATAATTAAAACACCACCTGTCAGGGAAACTTAGAGCAAATTCCCCAGTAGCTGGCCAGATTAAAGTTTAACTTTCTCCCCTGGACCACATGGAGCATGGCAGTGCCTCCATATGTTGGGCCAGTGGGTCAGAGGAGTCACAATTCCAGGCGGGACTGGAGCAGCTGTGACCTAGAGCGAGACTTGCCGTCTGGTAAGGCCCGTAATGAATGAAGACGGTGATGAATAGTGAAGGCAAAAAGCTCAAGGCTTTCTGGAGGTGACCAGGAGGAAACTCGGGAAATGGTTTCTGGTTTTTTTATTTTCATGTTTGACACGAGTTCAGACTGTGCAAGGCCTCGGCCCAGGGAGATTTATGACATCGCTAAAGCTCTGCCGAGATTCAAAATGTAGAAAGGTGGATTAGTCATAGGGCTAATCAGGTTTCATGGACTGTTTTTTTTTTTTTTTTAATGAAAAAACATTCCAGTGAAAAGGTTTAAATATGTGCTTTTTGTCAAGTTTAATTCTTTTTAATGAGCAGGTAAAAAAATGTTGGAGAGTGAAGGAATTAATATTAGACGAATGCAGGTGCAAAAAAGACAGGTGAATAATTCCGCGGCTGAGAACAAAACTCTGACCCGTAGTGTGACGATGGAGACGTGAACCATTTGGGATGTCACTCAAAACAAATTCACCCGCACAACAAGGCCTTATGGGATGTATTTATGACACTGACAATGACTCGCTCGTTGAGGGCCGACTTTTCCAAACATGAGTTATGAGGAACCTTGGCAATAGACAATGAAGTCTGCACACTGTAAAAATGCCAACATATATTCTTTGGCATAAATAAGCACTACAGGTGGTTATGATAGGCAGACCATCACTGCTTTTCTTTCTTTTTTGTTTGTTTGTTGTTTTTAGTGGAGGAATGAGGGAACACCAGCTTTACTTTCTGCCAAACTACACTGTAAAATGTTACTAATTACACTAAAACATCTCCTCATTTACTCAGTGGAATTTGATCACTTTGACTTTCAGCTCAGCTCAACTTTAAAGATCTCGATCTAACATTCAGAGCTGGCAATCAAGACTTTTTAATACTTTGATGGATGTTGCATGATGGAAGTTTGCTACTTTTTGAAGGTGTGTTGCTCAGTTTGCACTGTTGTTTCAATGGTCTACATTAAAATGATGCAAACCTATGTGATAACAGGCATTTACATCAACTACCAAAAGTATCTGATAGCAGATCAGTAGTGACACATTTTTTTTTCCAACTTTTCATCATTTTTACAGTGCATGCAGGTATGCTAGGTTCATCATTAGGTTCAGGTATGTCGTTGGCTCAGATTTCAACATTGTCCCATTGTTTCAGAGTCTCCTCTGCCTCGTCTTCACATAATGATACGGCAAATGCTGCGACTGTAATATGAGAACAGAGTGAGGACTGTCCTGAGTCACGAGCTCTCCTTGAGTCATGGACCTCCTTGTTAACAGCTGCATTCTTTGTGCTGCAGTCATACAGTAAATAGCCTCCTTAGTGAAAGTAAAGCCTGTGGTACTGCAGGCTCAGAACAAGGCTTTTATGAGCAAAACATATTCCCCCATTTGTGATGGAAAGGCTGTGACTGTGTGTTTGTTTGTTGCCTGGCAAACATCTGCAGCTGATGTAACACAGGAAAAAAGCTTTTGATGTGCATTCATTAGTCAGACGGAAGATAGAATTCATTTTTGCAAAGAGGCACACTTAACAGTGTCTTTGGTAATTGTTTTTTCATGATTTGTTATTTGTTTCGAATTGTGCAAAGAAAAATAGATTTAAGGTCTTTTTTCATTTTGCTGTCCAACATGCTGGGGACTGTGAGCCTTTGGTTCTGACTGACAGTGTTGGCACTGTTAATTTGATCGGTGCAATATGTGTGACAAGGGCCGCTAAAAATAGTGTATTATAGCACTTTAATTCCAGTGGCCACACAGACAGTTTACCAGCTGGGGCCAGATGGTGATGGCCAGCGCTTTGTCCGGTGTTTGATCTACACTCCACTGTTACTCCATATGTTAGCCACTCCGCGTTGTGATCTGAATCAGGGAGTGAAATACAAAATGCTGCGGTTACAGATTTCGACATTGTGGGTTTTGACAGTCTGATCATTTGCTACAGTTGGGTCCATGGCAGCTAATGTTACTGAGAAAAATGAAGAGTGGGAATAATTCCTCAATGTTGTGTAGCTAACTGTCCTCATTTCTTGGATGTAGTTTTGTAATTGTTTGTTTAACGATAAAAGTAGGAGTGTGAAAAAAACCCCAAAACACTAGATTCTGAGTTGATTAACTTAACTGCATGATTGGTCCTCCCATTTGTTTAATGTTACAAAGGAAGAGATGTTTAGTAATGCTACATAACCAACGTTACATGGGCTTGATCACAAAAAATTAAACGTTTGCGCAACATTTCCTCATGCGAAAATTAAGGAAAATTCAGTTTGAGTGTGATTTCAGTCAGACAACTCACATTTCAAGCTGTTTATTTAGCGGCAGAGACACAGTTTGAGATTGGCGTCTAGGCTCCGACCTCATGACACCCTGCAGGTATGTATACATAAGATGATGAGCAATTATATGAAACCGCCCAGTCGGAGCGTGCAGGTGGATGCTGGGGTGGTGGTGGTGGGGCTGAAAGAACAGCAGCAATAAGGATGCAGCATAGAGACACTGGCAAGCAGAGGGGCTCACAGGCGCTGCTCTATTAAATGTTGAGATAAGCCGCGTCTCAGCTTATCCTTGAGTTCAAATTCTGTTAATTTGAAGCCAAACTCCCATGTTATTAATCATGCGAGTCAATACTACACCATTTGGCACATTATTGTTTTCTTCCTACATGCTAATCACGCTGCAGATGCAGTGTGATTTCTGCGTGATAATTAAAGATTAGCTTTGTTCATTTACTGTCATGTAATTGTTGTTTTCTTGCTCCTGGAGTTTGCAACCGTCTCTAATGAGCTCTTCACACGTTTTTTAATAGAATCCACACAAGCAAGAGCATGTGCGTGCTTGCGTGTGTGCGTGCATGTGTGCACTAGCAACAGTAAGTGTTTTTATCACAGGAAAAAAAAAAAAAAAAGAAATCATGATTTGAGTCTTTTAGTCCCATCCTTGGCTGCGAGACTAAACAGGAAATGCACTGCTGTTCCAACTACTCTCCAACTACCAACCAACAACATAAAACTCTTGTTTTCCAGGCTATTTTTTGATTTGCTTAAAATTCAAGTGCCTGTCTCGTTCTCTTGAACTCTGGTTTTCAGTTCCATGTCTTCTCGCTGAACCTGTACCACTTCCTCTTAGAAGGAATAAATTCTTGCAGCCCCAAATAAACATTTCAGTCTAAATTGGGAGCTCATTACAGTCCCACACATCCACTGAGAGCATGGAAAAGCGAGACATTATGAATTGATTTCTCTATATCTGGACCATAAAGGCAGAGTGCATTAGCATTAGAGAAGATGAACGTTGCGTTTGAGATCAGCAGAGGGGTGAGAGTGGTTTTGAATTAAACAGACATGTTTAACAAGCTGTTAACAACTCCCACCATCCTGCTCTCCCTCTCCGTCTACCCCCCTCTCTCAGCGAGCAGCGCAGACAAAGACCAGCCGCGGCCCCCGAACGGGAGCGAGCTCCCACGAGAAAGCGGCGAGAAAAGGGCCACTGTGGAGAGGTGGTGACAGTTCACACAGCGAGACGGGGAGAGGAGTCCACGCGAGACAAAAAGCAGAGGCCCTTTGTCTCACAGCTGGGGAAAGTGTGGCCCAAAGCTGTTTAAATGTTATGGCGGGTAGGAATGGTTCTTATGAGCCCCGGGTCCGGAGTGCACATTACATGTTAATGACTTGGAACACAGACAGCAGAGCAGAGGCTCAAACTGCCAATTAAGCATATGCTGCAGACGCCACTGGTGTTCAGACACAACCATCTGATAGCGCTCAAGCTTGGCCTGCAGATCTGAATCTCTCCATGGGACGTGGAGGCACTCCAATGGTGAGTCATTAGCCACAGACATCCCTGAAAAAACCACGGAGGAATATAAGCAGCTGCTGATTGGAGATCACTCATTCAGCTCCATCCTCCGTCAGGGCCTCGTCCTTTTTTGCCGGGCTCACCACTGTCTCTTTGTTTCTCGCTCATCTGTTTAGTCTAACACTCGGTGATGATGTTTGTCTGCGAACAAGTAAACAAACTGCACTCCAGCGATTTAGCACTTCAGTCATTCTGCGCGAGTGCCGAGCAGCTGAGGAATTGCTTGTTATTAAAGTGACATTAAGTTGGTAAAGTGTTATTGCTGAAGTGGAAGGAATTCTGCAGTTATTAAAATGCCTCACTTTTTATGAGCACTGTAGGCTACTGTATATACAGTGCAGGAGGATGGGGGGAGGCAGACTGGGGTACAATTGTAAAATGACTAAAAACATGTTGATTCTTAGCAACACTAAAGTCCACATTATTAATTATACCACTGTCAATTTAGTCTAATCAGTGAATTGCAAATAAGCATTTTTAAATATTCTAGTGCTGTGTGAAATGTTTGTATCTTAAAATAGCTCACAGGCATGGACAGATTATGGGCCCCTGGATACACACACACTGTATAAGGCCTGTAAAAGATGTGAAACTCATTCACTGTCATTGTTGTTTGATTGATTTTCCAGCAAGAAATGTTAACAGTCACTTCATATCGAGGCTGTGGGTCCTTTAGCTTCAAGGGGGAGTCCCGTACCACCCTTGTCGACCCTTCTTGCCCTGCCCCTGCTTGTAATGTTTACTCACAGTGGGTGTAATTAAGCTTTTTTTCTTCTTTTTTTGATTAAAGAAAAAACTCAGAAAAAAAGTGAAAAGAAATCACTACAAATTGATCTAAATCAAAACCAAGGATAAAACACTAAAGCACAAAATAAAGGGTTGCATAATTCATCCACTTCTAGTCAATATTTAGTTGAGGCACCTTTTGGCAGCAGCTGCATACCCGGGTCTGCGTGGATACAGAGCGTCTGTCTCAGTTCTCATGTCTGGACACTGCAGGTTTTCCCCCATTTTCTTTGCCAAAGTGCTCGGCCTCTGTCGAGTTGCATGAAGTTTGTCTGATGTCCAGCCACAAATTCTGGATTTGATTGAGGTCTGGCGCGGCTACTTCAGGACAACAACTTTGTTGTTTCAAAACTGTTCCCGTGTGGCCTTAGCCTTTTGTTTATCTTCTCAGGAGTTCTCTTGCACACTCACAGCCATGATTTCTCTGCATTTTACTCAGTTCCACTCAGTCTTTCTTTTCTTTCTGCTGGTAGCAGCAGCATGGAGCTTCCACTACCAGCATGTTGTGTTTTTGAGGACACCAAACAAAGCGGACATATTTACCAAAAATATAATTATTAGGATTTTTATAAAAGGTGTTCACTGTGAGGGAGAGCTTGTAGGTGGTAATTAGAACATAGTGCTCCTGATCACAAAATATTTACTTCGGCCCCTCTAACAGAACTGTTACTGTTACTGTAAAAATTATACTATAATCTATAGCATACACCCAGTTATTAATGGAAATAAATATATTATGGTAAACAAAATGGAGAGTGATAGAATAAGACTTAAAGATGAGCAAAATACACTAGACACCACAGCTTGAGGAGAGAGAGAGCAGCAGGTCTAGCACATCGAAGCAGGTCAAGGTGGAGATGGTGTTGATACACATTCTTGAATAGCTTGCCGTACAGTCCACTGATGGTCTAGCTTATATTTCATGCACGTTTATGTCAGCCAGTCCCATGTTTCTTGCTCGAGTTTTATCCGCAGAGCTGACAGTGACCTCAGTGACCCCAGCGGAATACATAATCAACCTCGGTTAACGTGTCTCTTCTCATTGTGTAAGGAGAGAGGTGCACCCTGCCGACCTTCGCACAAATGACAAGCAAACTGCGACTCCAGCCTGCTTGCTCTGCTTAATAAATGCAGCAAGTGTGATACAGAGTGAACATGTCACATGCGTCTGGAAAACAGGCGCAAAAGCTTTAGCAAATTTGGCCCTCAGTTATGATCAGATGTTTTATTGGGCCATGAAGTAGTCATATATCGGTACATGATCTTAATTCAGCAGTGCTTGTCTCTCTGCCTCTCTTTAAAGATGCCTCAGACCTTTTGGCGGCCTCCTTTACCAGTGCCCTTCTCAAACAGACACTTCATTTGTGAGGATGGCCTCCTCTGGGCAGATTTACAGCTGTGCTGTCTTATTTCCGTTTTTCTGACTGACCTTTCCTTTTCTAAGAGAGATATTCATCGGCTTGGGAAT
>JBCAUF010000039.1:6306909-6317272 GCA_038406115.1 Haemulon aurolineatum
ACACACACACACACACACACAGATATAAATATTTCTGTAGTCAAATCGCACCTGTATGTGGTCTACGCAAAGATGTAATTTAAATGCATTTAATATTTCATGTAAATATATAAATATGGAAATATATTGTGTGTTTGTTGCCAACAAGAAGCTTACTAAAATAGCCTGACCTTTCTATGTGTGGAGAGCAGTAGAGGTCATGGTACAAATCAGAAGGTGATAGGTTCAAATCCCAGGCATGGCAGCTTTTTTTTTTTTTTTGCTATGGAGACTTTATGGATTACATGTACAGTATATATGTAGTCACCCCATTGCCATCTAATTAGCAACTAAGCTATGGCTAGATGTTTACAAAATATTCATGGACAGCCAAAATGTAGCCATGTTTGGTCAGGTCTTCATTTAGATAGCTACTTGAGTTTCTTTTAAACATTGCTTGTTGGGTTTTTCTGCCTGCCAATCGACCTTTGTCAAAGCACAGATCTTGTTAATATATATATAAAAAAAGATTTATAACTGCTTTGAACCTGTTTTTCTAAAATTTGCTGCTCCTCTACTGCGGTCTGCCTTTGTTGGCCTGCCTGCCTTGGTATATTGCTGCAAGATGAGGATTGAATGTCACTGCTTGCTAAAATGAATGTTGTTTTCTTACACATTAACTTTTTATTATGTTGACTTAAGCAGAACAAATTTCCACTCATTTTTTGGCGAAGAAAAAAAAGAAAAGAAAAAGAGAGACTCTTGAAATGTGGGTCTGCCTCGAATGTTAAAAAGAGCCCCACAGTGGAAGAAATCCCTGCTGGCCTCCTTGTTCCCATTGCCAGTGGCAGGATGAATGAGTTAATATGTAGTCATTGTGCGAGCTGGATATACTCACACACGCTGCTCTGATATCCTACATCAATGGGCTATTGCAAGTTAATGACCAGCTCTGTGAAGGCCCATTTGCACGAAATATGGACGGTGTAAAAACGGGCTGGGAAAGCAGGTGCTGCTGCCATTGAGTAGCTCATAACCCGACCATATGGTTGTGGAGAATCTCATTTGGCTGTGCACTCTTACAAAGGCCTGACTCTAAAGAAACCCAAAGCCATTCCTCTGCTGTTGTGACGACTCTGGACCCTCTAATAGCCGTTTTCTCCGCCCGTCCCTTTTTCTCTTGTTGCATCCATGAACAGTGTATGAATTTGCATAATCATCTATAGGTAAATGATAGTGTTGAGCTGCTCTGCTTCGGACTTCATTTGAATGGAAATGATACCACTTCTTCATATAAAAGGAAATCATTGAAGTGATAGCAAATGGATGAGAAATTGTGGTTTGGTGAAAAGTCTTCGGCGTAGACGGTATCTATCTCCATCTCCTCGCTGCATCTTCTCCTGCCTTTACACCACAACACGGATGATTGAGTGACAGCCACCCGCAGTCTAACATCCAAAAAGTTTGGGAACAACATTTTTTTTTATTTCTGGGAATTGTTTGGAGTCAAAGGAGCATAAGACAATAATAATTAACTGGTCAAAAAAGCCAAGTACCAACACAAAAAATCAAAGTGAACATACACACTGACTGATTTTGCATGAAAATGAATGAGAACAAATAACTTCAGCAATAAATAATGACATAAAAAACAACATATTGCCGGAGAAGAATGTGATAAAAATGAGACATGAAATTAAGTTACACAATAACAAAAAATAAATAAAACAAATGTAAAAAGATGAGCAGACGAGAACATTTACGCCAGTTTTTCTTTTTAAAAAAAGGAGGGAAAAAAAACACACCTTAAAGTCAGTAAGGTGCTAGCAATAGATCTCCAAATCCATCATAATCTGTCTTTATTCTCTTGTTCTGTTTTTTAAATTTCCAATAAAAAAATAAAGAACATGATGAAAGTAATTTCAGAATAAGGAGGAGTCCCTAATACAAGATCTGACTGAGGTGTTTTCTACTTGATAGACAGCTTCCCATGGTCAAATATTCATGCGACTGAAGAGAAACACCATCCAGAGAGACTAGACGTCTAATCTAACAACATTTGCTCCCCGCCTGAACAAATGTTCCTGTGCACATCATTTTTTATCTCCAGGCGTTCCTGGCAAATGAATAAAAATGATATTTTTGTCATGTTGCTACAGCAGTAAAATCAAATCAAATGGTCTGTCTATACAAGAAGAGGAGTTAACAAAAACCAACAGAAACTTGAATTTTCTGTACAATATTGACCGGCAAAGCACAACGGCTAGGATGTAATAAAATGTGTAAACATATTCGCTGTTTTTGACACAGTCGTCTGTGACAACAGATAGAATCACACTTGCTCACACTGGAGTACTAAGTCTTTAGCCTTGATTTTTTTCTTTTTTTTTTTTTTAAAGATTGTGACAATTAAATCTCCGCCAGACACCAATTATGATAATGCATTTTGCCACAGCGTCTCAGGAAATGTACCGCAACCTGAAAAAAAAAAAATTAATAAATGAAATGAAAGAAAAGAAAAGTGCTATCAGAGATTTAAAATTCAGAGAAATAACAATGTGTTGTGCATTTTGCCTGGTGGATCTACTCTTGCACGCTTGAACACCATCTAGAATTTGGATGCCATGCATAGCAGTCCAATTCTTAGCTTAGACATGAGGGAGGGAGAGAAAAATATTGAGATACATTACTGTATCCCGTCCTGCTGAGCGGTCACTGAACACTGCCAAGTCAACCCTGACTGGACATCATCCTTCAAAAAAAAAGACCTAAATTCAATAAATAAATAAATAACATACTAAATGAATAAATAAAAAAGAAACAAACAAAAATGGAAATAAAAAGACAGCTTTAAGTACACATATACTTTAGCTCGTATCGCATCCATGAAAGCTACATTTAATGAAACCGTTTGTAATGTGAAATCATGTTTTGACTTCCAACTTTCCCGACAATCATAGTTTCTTGAGGTCCCTCACTTACACAGATGCCAGCACCACGTCACATACACCTCACATGCATGCTCAGAATGGCCGAAATGACAGTGATCGTATTTTACAGGGTTACAATGGACAAGGTCATTAGAACTCCAAGGATCACACACCTCTTGACAGTCACTTGGGGGTCGTGTGGATGTTAGAGTGATGTTATTCACACTGCCAAATGTCTCCAGCAGGGACTCCTTAAAAAGATCCACGTTGAGTCCCGGTGAAGTTGTACTGCATTTGTCTCTCGTAATGCTTACAATAGTAAGTGTGCTTCCATAAGCCAAAGTTCTTTTGTAAATGTTTCAGTGACTCAGCAAGGTTTGAGTTCTCAAGAGATTTTATCCTTTTTAAATCACAGTTGCCAATATGGTACTGTCAAAATGTTTATAACTTTGTTCCAAACAGTTTATTTTTCTATGTGTTGGGAAATGACTTTTGATTTCTATACATAATATTCCTTGTCCTTGTCTTTCGGTCTCTTGCTACTGGTGCTGCCTTTGGCGCTGCCGCTGGGTGCTTTATCCTTCACCACAGCGCCATTGGTTTGTGCCGAGTTGCTGATGTAGTTGCGCGTCTCGTCCACCTGGTAGGAACCCTCGTCCCTGTTCCTGTACTTGTACATGGCGTAGAGGAGGATGAGGATGCAGAGGGCGGCGGCTGAGACAATGCCCACCACCATGCCCGTGGTACTGCTGGATTCCCGGATCACCTCTGAGGCCCCCGGGGGCACCCGCCGCACCACGCCGGGCACCGTGGGCAAGGCGGCGGGCACCGTGCGCAGCATGGGCGAGGTGATGAAAGGGCCCCGTGGCTTGGTGCCGTCCAGATCGAAGGACGTGGGCAGGGGCAGCAGGACTATGTCCGGCTGCGGGGGTTTTACCTCGCGGTTGTTCATTTTCCCGGCGGGCAGCTTGGGTGGCGTGTCCGAGGGGACCGCCGCCGGCGGCGTGCCCCGGGGGTCGGGCAGAGGCGAGGTGGGTGTAGTCCTACCTGCCTCAGAGGCTTTGCTAGGCCTCAAGTCCTTGGCCTCCCACTTGGGCGCGAGGGCTTTGTAGCCGCCTTCATAGGCCGATGTGGTCAAGATCTTATCTGTTACCAGGGAGAAGGTGGTGTAAAAATCTTCATCGTCAGTCGGGGGCAGGCTAGAGTCGAAAGCTTCGCCAGAGCCAAACCCCGAAATCACCATGCCATCATCATCATCATCATCATCACCATCATCACCACCATCACCATCATCACAATCATCGCTGCCTCGGTCCGACAAGCAAGGTACCCCCGCCTCAGTGGCCATGGCCAAGGATTCTTTGGTGGTCTCAATAATGGTGAGGACGGGACGGAGGGTGGGGGGGAGGGGGATGAAGGGAGAACGGGTGGATACAGAAGGGATGTCTATGGGGTCCTCGACTAGCACGGGGATGACTAGCTCCCCTCCTGGAAAGTAAAACAGAAACACAGACACAAGTCAGAGTGCGGAAAGTCTTCGGTCAGCAAAGCAAGAAGCAGCCAAACACCAAAAGAATCGATAACCAAAGAACGTATAAAGCAAAGCTCAACGTAGGGAAGAAATGAACTGAAGATAAACAAAGGAAGAAAGAACAGAAAATACCGTACCAGTGCAAAAACAATGAAACTCAGAACCAAACAAGACCCAAACTGAAAGAAAACAACAGCCATAAAAAAAGTATACATTGCATCAAAAGGCTTTGAGGGATGCACAAGGGTGAGCCACATTAAACTGACTCCATATATGTATCCTATATGCTCTCAGATAGCAGTATGCTTTATCACAACTACATTTATGCTGCACTAGAAACTACTCGTGGTTACCATATGTTCGATGTGCTGCATGCATACGCATAATTTTCTGTGGTCGAACATGAAAGAGCGTGAATTACGTGTAACGCCACACAAACCGTGGCCCTATATATTTAGTTCTGTCTGATCATGCTGCATATATATCCACATAAATTACTACTTCAGGCTTTTAAGAGGCTTGTTTCATTTATCTTCGAGTGTAAATCCTTTTTAGTCCATTCGAAAACTGAGCACCAAAAGATGTGCTCTGTGGATAAAAAGAAGCAGAGGGTATTAGCATTTGTTTGCAATTCAAGTGCAAGCCAGTGGGCCTGAAAGCAAGTTAACTAAGTATGAAATGAGAAAGTGTTTGTAAGGTGTTTCATATAGCTGCTCGGAGAGATGCTTTTTAACCCCACTGACCTACACAGGCGAACAAATACTAACAACTTCTGCATCATAAAGCTGAAAAAAAAAAAAAATACAGAAAAAAAGAAATGTGAAAAAGGAAAGGCAGTGTTTTTGGAGTGCAAAAACATTACCCCCAGCCTCTTAAAAACCTGACCAGCACTTTAGAGGCCTGTCAGAGGGTCTCGCACTGATCTACGAAAGAAAAAACTGTACCGGCAAAAAGTCACCACTCACGAGTCGTAAAAACACTGGAGGGAACTTTTTTTCTTTCCTCTGTATTAGTGGGCTCCCCTATTTGCCCTAGCCTCTTGCCTTTTGACCCCTACAGTTACCACAATGGCACAAAGTCACCGGGCAGTTCAACGACACCTGAATGTTTGCTGTGATTTCGCACTTTTTTGGCGGAAGAATCTCGCTTGTAAAAGCTCATGCACTCCACGGTGGAGTGTGATGTTACTACGCTATTCAAAAGAGAGACTAAAGGACCTGTGCGCTTAGAAACATTTCCACATCCACTCATTTCTAATACTTCATAGCGCGTTCTTTATTAGCTAAACCTGTCGTTTGATGACTACAAAGAGTCTGAAACATTCAGATGTCTATTGAAGCTGCTTATCCTCTTGCCAAAGTGGCTTGTTTGTACATTGCAAAGGCTCACAAACAGGGCACTATAAAGAGATGCAAACCTTTTGGAACAATAAAGAAAAGAACACAACGGAAATAAAGGAAACCGAAATCATAATTAAGGCATTGCAAAAAGAGTTCAGAGTTAGAGCAAACATTTTAAAAAAAACATTCACAAAGTAAAGCCACAGATAGAGCTATCCAGAAAGGGATTAGTAAGAAGTAAGTAGAAAAAACAAAGTCAGCTCGGAAAATCATAAAAGCCTACAAAAAACAGTTTTCAAAAGGAAGAAAGCATACCATCAGTTTTGTCAACTTACATCAACAAATTGCCCGCATGATTTTGGCAGGAAGAAAAAAAAAATTTACAAAAGAAAGTTGTGTAAGAATGCCTTTGGACAAGTTAGGTTAGTTAATTTTTTTTCTTTTTTTTAAAAAAAAGCAATTTCTGATTAATTAGTATATATTTCTCTTTTTTTAGACAGGATGGTACAGGGAGGCAACAACACATACATCCACACATCATGACATGAAAAATAATCTTCACCATTCTGTTCAGGATATCTTTTTTTTTGTTTTTTTTTGTTCTTTTGATAATCATTTAATTTTGTATAAAAAGAAAACTGTATATCTATAATTCTTGCTTTGATAGATACGTCTCTCCATAAATATCTACAGCCTGATTAGATGACTCTTTCTCTTTTTTTTCTCTTTTTTTTAAATTCATCATCAGCAAGGAATAAATGGATGACTGTACATATCTTAGAATCTCTACGTAAAGGGTTCGGGAGGAGGGAGTGTGAGACGGGGTGGGACCTATGAACATACTAGGAAGGAAATGACATAGATGGGGGTGAACGTGTACATCAGTTGCCATGTCCATGTAAAGGCGGCACGAAGCGGTCGGGCGGCATTAGAGCTTTTGGCTGTAAGGAAGGGATGGGGATATACAAACAATGAGCATATACATGCCCATCTACAAAAGAGAACAGCACTCTCAACACTGACAGTTTTACAAACCCTAAGCTGCAACTTCTTTGCCATGCACAAAAGTAATTGACTCATTCATTGATTCAATCCAAATTTCAATCAGAGATAGCTACTTGGTAACAGGAAAATATTAGATCAGCATAGAAACAGTTTGGAACAGTTTTCACAGATAGTGGTGAGGGTCTACTTTGGAGGTGTCTTCTCTTTTTTCTCTACGAGGACATGAATTTGAGATTCCAATGAAGCGTCTTGGTTTGGATGCCCAATCGTAAAGAAAAAAAAAAGGCTTATTTTTATGAAATAGTAATTAATTCATAGAGAAAAGAGGAAGTTTCTTTCTAATTAGGGAAAAAAATCATCAAAACATTGGCAGTAGTAATTCTTAGCAAATTAGCAGATAAGTTAAAATTTGAACATTTTCAGAAAAGAAACAGAGAGATAACACATATATGTGTGTTAACATATATGTACGAAAAGACAAAAATAAAAAAAAAATAACAAAACAGATTAGCAAGCAAGAAAGAAAGGCAGTCAATTTCTCACACTATCAAAGATGAACAACCAGAAAGCACACACTGAGGCAGACAAAGAGAGGGGGGACAGTTTATAGGCAAAGTGTCACCACCTTCATTTAACTAATAATAAAGACTTTATTATTAGTTACTTCAGTACATTTCTCTTGTTAGTATTTTAAAACACAGGACAGGGCGTGCAATCTGGATGTACGTCAGAGAAAAAGAGGTCAATCAGACATGGTTTTATTTTGGATTTTAGTTCCACTATAAGAAGTTGGGTTAATGCATGCTTCAGTAAGTTGCATTTAGGGAGAGTAATATACAATAACAATACAGCAAGCCATGGGAGAGGTAGAAGGGAGGGGCTTAAGAAGGGGGCCAAAGGTCAGTAAAAGGTCACTGCCACCAAAGGGCTGTGGGATATTGTCTCAGGCAAAGAAACCATTCATCAGCAGTTAACAAGGGAAGCAGGTGCACCATGGGTGATATATAACCAACATTATGTGGCATTTAGGCCCACCGCATTCACTAATTAATCAAGGGGGGGGGAGTAGAGTGATAATTAATGAGCTACTTTCTCTATTAAATGTTCAGATGCTTTGTGTTATGCGCATAACCAACAGCCTTCGTTTGACAGATAAACACCGTGTTGGGAGGGAGTTCCACGAGAGCGCACAGGGTGGCGGTTTATTTATGCCTCTGGTGAGTTAAAGGAGATGCGAGAGGCACATTTGTCTTCAGATATCAGGTTCTTGGTTCCTCATTAAGCGGGAGCGGGTCCACGAGTTGAGCGTGACTGAGGAAATATGGCATCTGTCGCACTGTTCTGTGCGTTATCGACACTGACGTATTAAATGTGAATTTCCCTGCCTGGGCTCCAGGGAATGCACCAACGTCTGACATGATATAAAGTGGGTTTCTGTTGTATGACTACAGTGTGTGATCATCTCGCTGTTTGTGTTGCATGGCGGTGATAATATTCTAATAACCGAGCCAAACTCCTTGCCTTGTTAAATAAACAATAGCGGCACGGAGTAAAGTGATTTCATCCGAGACTTTATTTATCCAACTCTGCCCTTGTTGTCTTGGCCTTGTTTGCATCCTTTCACTCCATTCTTGGCTAACAGCTCTCAGCGACTGTTAGCTTTGCACTATATCAACAAAACACTTGGATGGGAGGGGCAACCGCTGCAGTTAAGGGTCTCCAGTAAAGTCAGCGTGGAGGACCTTGATGTTTTTGGTAAACACTTTAATCCTGTGTAAGCCCTTGCACAAGCGCTGCACATCTTGCTGCATTTCCGAGGCAGACAAACACTGCGGTTTTCTAATGGGTTTGCTTAACCAGACTGCGTTTGTTTTGTTTTTTTCCGCGCTCGTCAAGATGGATGGGGATTTTATTCTAAGCCTCTGCCTCCCTGGCAAATAATTCTCCACTCCACTAGACCTACAGCCAGTAACTCTGTTTTCTCACTTTTTAAGCAGAGGAAAGGTTAATAAGTGTTTATTTGCATCAGTGCCTACTGGCCAGCCTTTGCATCAATGGGAAAAACGGATTCTGTCTTTTTAAATCACAGAAACGAGTGCATGAAACAAACTACACTTTCTCGTCATTCTGCTTTTCATCATCCCTGGTAACGACTATCTGCTGCACGCCTGTGCTGGCTTTTGAAGAGGAATTAAGTAAATATAGTCGCTTGTAAATGGCCGATTGACTGACTACCTCAGCACCTTCGAGGCTACAGATGCAGAAATCTCGGAGCAGCACTTTCTCTTCACACCGGTCTCTCTCTTCTCTCCGCTGGCCTGATCCCCGTGTCCATCCAACGTTTGCTGAGGTTTCCGAATGGAGTTGAATCCCGACGGTGTGTCAGGGATTTGACAACGCTACGCCATAAAAGCGGAAAGCCGGTGCACCAGCACCAACCATGGATGAACTGAGTCAATGGGATTTAGACGCTGCAAATTGTGGGTGAGTCAGTGGTTTGGGGCCCTGAAATCCCATTGTGGCTGCGTGCATTGTGCCCAGAGACCTGCTGTGGCAGATTCATTCACCTCTACCCACTACAGGTAGGAAGCTGATTACCAGAGAGCCAGCAAAACACAGATTCTCCGTGTGGACACACTCCAAGGGACATGCCAGGGATTATATTGGTGCCCTGTGTAATGGCTGAGCTTTCTAGAAACATGCACCTGAAAAAGCTGAGCACTTTACCCTGCCATTAAATTATCTTATCTTGCCTGTGCACACCCCTGCCAAGAGAGGTCTAATTTCTCACTGATGGACAACTCATTTCCATGCTCGAAGTTGAACGGTGCTCCGTTTACAACACCAAGCAAGCGGAGAGAGGTCCGCTCTGCAAGGACTCATGAACTCCCTCTGGCTGGAGAGGAGGAGCTTCCTTCCGGGGCGTCCCGAAGCCACAGCGCATGGCAGATAGCTCTTAATCCGTCATCATGAGTCCGGGCGCAGCCTGGCGTATTAAATTGGCATCTCCAGCAGGCGTGGCGACTCGCCCCTGTCAGCCGGTCGATTTGCTGTACAGCCATTAGGCTGCACCTCTGCACTCGGCGGACATGTGTCAGCTGAATAACCTTTAAACTGATCTGAGGCGTGTGTTGAAGTGACAGCCGGCCCAATGGGGCCTGACGGAAGCCATAGCTGATGCCACAAGAAAGCCCAGTGATCCATCCCTATCATACTTCATTCTGTACCCTACAAGTGTTGGGGATCTTCATATACGGCAATGAAGAAATCACACAACATTACATCCCTTCATTCGAGCCACAGCCTCTCCACTTTACCCACCAAGGCCAATGAGATGAGGAGACCTCTATAAATATTTTACATCTGTTTGATCTGTGCTCCACTTCATCAAAGGCTGATGGGGTAATGGCGCATGCAGGACCATTTATGGCCCTTTTATTAAACACACAATCTTTTTACGATCTGTTTGACTGGCGCGCAGAGTGCAACAGTTGTTTGCAGAGATTTGTGGGAGGTTGTCATTTATGGAAAAATGGCAGCGTTGGTCATTTGTTTTAACGGATCGAGACAACCTACCT